>LOJH01079820.1:0-17092 GCA_001685095.1 Ellobius talpinus
GAGGGGAGGAGGTGGAAATTTTTTAATAATAATAATAAAAAATAAAAAAAGATTAGCAAAGAAAGGACAAAAAGGAGAACTTAGTATGTGACTGAACAATTTCAGTAACTAAGTCAAGTCAGACTGGTAAGAGTGACCATTTCCAGCCAATCAGGCAAATAGGGAGATGGGCAAACTTCAGTGATAGAAAAGGACAGCTTCTCTTCTATCCCCACAAGTTAGGACTGTACATTCAAAAACTAATATGAGTCTTCCCTTTTGTGTATTCCCTGGTAACATCACCCACTGAAACCTTCCTTTCTGATCCTTGTTAGACATGTTCAAGTTAACAAAGCATGTAATCAGGCTATATATCAGAGTCAATAATTGTCATTGGGAAACAGTGCTGTAGAAATGTACAAATTGAACCCACAAGCTGGAGTAATGGTCTAGATTAGTTGCTTCAAGAGTGAGAATTCAGATATCCTTCAAAATGAGCGTGCATTGAGCAGAAGAAAGATGAAATGATTACCACAGTCCCTCCTCTTCCAAAGGTGCCCTTCATTCCTTTCCCAGCACAAGTGAATGTGCACCTGGAGGGAGCAGAGTACCCATCAATCACTCCCAGGCTGGCTGCGTGCCTAAGCAACATATGCAACTGTGGGCAGCCCCTCCATGGACAGGCTATTTGCAATCAAAACATTGCCTATTTCACTACAGGATAGCATGGTGCTTCTTTTAAGAAACTGTGTGACAACAGCAGCATGCTAACTCATCAGAACATGTGGCAGGAACATCCAACATGGCTCTACTACTCAAATTACACTTTGACTGATCAAGGAGCAACTAGAAAAAGACAGCAAAGGACACAAGCTTAGTTGAACAGTTCACCATCTGATCAAACTGCTGGGGGCGGGGCAAGTACTAGAGGTTAGTTACCCTTTCTTCAACTGCTCTCTTTGAAGAGCAAGAGGAATGGATGATAGCTTCCTGAAATAAGACAGCTTCCAGTGTTTGATAAAACATCATTTGATAGGTCTCCCTTACCAAGCCCCTATCTATCACAAGATCCCTGAGCTTTCTTCTAGAAATAGATGTGCATAGAACATCCAAGAAGTCCCACATTGGAAGTTAGCAAAAAAAGTAATTTATTTTTTAATCGGCATTTATTTTATCAAGAGTTGATATAATAAACCTGCCCTACCATGTCCACCGCAATGAATCTAGACCTGCGAAACTTTAATTGATGCATACATATCTTAAGAAACTTGATCTGCAGAGGTGGCTGTTAGGAAAGCGACTGCCCTGTGAGCATGAGGTGTTCCTGGATTTGAATCTCCACACAAAAACTGGCCATGGTGGCCCATGACTGTAATTGCAGTGCTGTAGAGGCAGAAACAGAAGGATCCCTGAGGATCACTGACTAGCTGGTCTCGCTGAATCAGCAGGCTCCAGGATCAGTGAAATACGAAAGAGTAAAGAGGATGGTATATGAGTGTGTTAGCTACTTTTATGTCAACTTGACACAAGGTGGAGGCATTGAAGAGGAAGCCTCAGTAGAGAAAATGCTTCCATAAGATCTGACTGTAGGTAAGCCTATACAGCACTTTCTTAATTAATGGTTGATTTGAGAGCACCCAGCCCTGAGCAGGTGGTCCTGAGTTCTGTAAGAAAACAGGCTGAGCAAGCCATAGTTAGTAAGTCAGTAAACAGCACTCCTTCAAGGCCTCTGTGTCAACTCCTGGCTCCAGATTCTTACCCTGTTTGAGTTCCTGTCCTAACTTCCTTCCATGATGAACAGTAATGTGAAGCATAAACCAAATAAACCGTTTCCTTTCCTGGTTGCTTTGCTCATAGTGTTTCATCACAGCAACAGTAGCTCTAACTAAGACACTAAGATACCTGACATCAGTATCTGGCTTCCGCATGCATATGCTCACACATCTGCACACATTTTCATACACACACACACAAACACACACAATAAAAGAGAGAGAGAAATAACATAGCCTCAGGAGTGTTACTATCTAGTTCTTATCCTGGTTGACCAATTTGTAGAGGTTTATTATTTGTATTTTGATGAATAAATCTTACCTGAAGACCAGAGGCAAAGCTAAAGCCACTAAAGTCAGGCAATGGTGACACACACCTTTAACCCCAGGATTTGGGGGTCAGAGTCAGATGGATCTCTGAGAGTTCAAGGTCACCTTGGGCTGCACAAGATCAAGGCAGAAACAAATCCAGGTGGTGGTGGCTCACACCTTTAATCCCAGTCCTAGGGAGTTGCACGCCTTTAATCCCAGCACTAGAGGGAATATAAAATGGGAGGAGAGAGAGGCTTAGACTGCTTAGTTTATGATTTCCCAGTCTTGGTAGAGGTAAGACTTCCCTAGTGGCTTGGTTGCTTTGCTTTTTCTGGTTTTCAGGTTGAACCCCAATTTCTGTTTCTGGGTTTTTATTATTTGTGCTATAACCATTTATTAAATGTGTGAATTTAGTAGTTGCCTAATGGCCTTCAGTGTACCTGGTCTGCATAATTAGAATAAGAACTTACCTACATCAGGGTCTCAGTGAAGACTAGATGAATGATATCTGCATAGCACGCATACAATTCTGCCTCACTAATGGGAAATTCCATGGAATATTAGCGTCTCTTTACTGTTACTGCTCTTAATCTTGCAGTATTCCAGAGCCTTTGCTCATGAGATTACAGTTTCTCATATCTAACTTTCGGCATGTGGAAAAGCAAATACCTTCTCCACAGCTTATGGTGTTCTCTGTTGCATCCTACCTGTACAAAATCATGTGAGGAAGATAGGCTCAAGCCTCAGCAGACACCATCACTGTCTTTAATGGGTATGCAGCTCTCCAAGGAAGTCCGACAACAGTGACTTTTTTCTCCTCCTAGCATTGCTCTTCCAGACATTTCTCAATTCCATTGACCACTTGTCCTTCCTCTGTTCCACATGTTAGCTCGTTAATAGCAAAGACGATTCTTAGGCTAAAAGACTTACAAATCATACCCAGAAAAGGAGTTTCTTTAAAGCTGAGTCATGGGGCCAGAGGCATGGCTCAGTCAGGAATGCGCTTGCGTGAGAACCTGAATTTGATCCCCAGAAACAAGGTAAAAATGCCCAAAGTAGTGGCACACACTTGCAATCCCTGAGTTAGGAAAGCAGAAACAAGAAAGTCCCTAGAGCTTGCCTGCCATTCAGACTAGCCTAATCAGTTTGCCCCAGGTCCCATGGAGCAACCCTATCTCTAAAGAACTAATGGAGTTCTTGAGGATGCTATCCTCTAGTCTCCACATGCATGTGTACATGTGCAAACTCACATGCTTGTACACACAAACATACGACTCACGACCTTTATCCTCTCCAAATCATCATTTCATTCTTCCTATTTGGACTGCAAGTTAACATTTGATCCAAGTCCTAAAACTGCCAAATACAAGGCACCATGAAAAGGGACTGTTTTATTAGCATTGAACTCTCTGGAAGAACTATATGCTATTTATAGTGTTATCATCTAAACAAAAGTTTTAAATAATTTCAAATTCAGCCTAAAGCAATTTAATTTTATAGAACAATACAACATTATGAGCATCAGAATTATGAGCACACAACCACATGATGAATCTAAAGCACTTGGCTTTCTTGACCTAGCAACCTTCAATTCTAAAAGGCCAACATAGCTATCAACTACCATGGCTAAGCATCCCTTCCAGTTATCACCTTAGTTTTAAGAGAAAATAGTGAAGGAAGTCAGAAAAGTATACATGTACTTCAGAATTAAGCACAATTATTTCAGGACAAGAAACTAATTAAGAACTAAAAACACTACATATAAAGCTTTTTACTTAGAATTTTAACCAGTCTCTTTATCTTCATAATCATTCTAATCTAATATATTAAAGTAACACCTTGCCTTCTAAATGACTCCCTAGTCAAAAATAAGTAAACTTTTCACTTGAATTTTGATAATAATACAGTTCCCGTTGCCTCACATGTAAGTCTGAAACTGTCTTTTATTGTCCACTAAAATTCTCTCAGCACTCTCTAAGTTGCTCTAGAGTTCTTTGTGACCAGGATGCTGATGATGAAATGCTTGTACTTCAATCCAAGAGCTTTTGTGTGGAGGATACAATACAGAACTGTTGAAACAATGCAAGGCTTAGCTAAACAAGAATGCTAAAGGCTTGTGGGATTTTCAGTGATCATAGAACGATACTGCTTTTGGAAAGAGTTCCATGAAGTTCCAGAAAACCTTCCCCCCACTATCCTACAGACTTAATACTGCTACCTAAACATGGAGGTCACACTTCCCCAATAAATAAGAAGCAAATTGTACCTAGTGTGTCTAGTTCACAAGAACTATGCACTCTATAAAGCCACATGCCACTCAGAGAAACAGAAAAATAGGGCACAGGAATCAGCTTGTGCTTAAATTTTAATGTTCTGGAGATCGTTGACTTGCACAAACAAGCTAGAACATTCTTCATAAACAGCTTCAGAAAGTTACCTGCTCAACAACCGATGCACTACAGGCAACCTCTCTTCTGTGCTGGGTGTGTAGTTCAGTCGGAAGGCACTTGCTTAGGGTTTACAAAGCTCTGGATTCAATGCCCAAACACCACCAAAATAAAACATTACCAGAAATTCTCCTTTTTATCTTTCCTCTTTGGTTAGGCCAAGTGAAATAAAGCTGGTAGCTATAACCTCGAATTTGAACAAATCGTAGAATGCAAAGCTTTGGGTTAGATTGCCTCATTAAAATGTTCCCAATTGATTACTTTTATTGTTCACGTTTTCAGTAGGCACAGAATGATAAGTACCAAAGAAATAGAAATCCGAAAATAACTAGGAAATCACTTGACAATTGAGAGACCATTACACAATGCTAAATAGAAACCACAGGAGCTAACGGCTGGCAGAAGAGTGTTGTTCAAATTTATAAAATGAACAGAATTATCTGTTTTTGCAAAGTTCATAGTTTTTTCCCTCCTCTCTCTTTTCCTACTATGGCTAAAATGGATTCCCCAGGGCTTTCAGCCCCGAGGCCATGATCTTTCAACAAGCAGACAAAGTATTCCTGTTGTCATTGTTCCTTCTGAATCAGAAACCAGAAAATGTAAGTCACATTCCAGGACATTTCCTGGCCTGACAGTTTTGTTACACTGATGACAAGAGGGGCATTTGTAAGACAGCATTATCAGTTATGTTTTAAAACATACATACCAGACTTTGACATGGATAGTTTCCTGATACTAACAAAGGCAGCTATTGTTCAATAATTTAATATGCATAATGAATATAAAGAATGGTTGCTAAAAATGTAAAATTCTGAGGCCACACATTGTCTTGACCAAATCTGAGCTGCAGCAACTGGAGCTGAGGATCTACTTTTTCTGTTGGTTTTTTGAGAAGGATTTCATGGCATAAACCAGGCTTGTCTTGGACTTGAAATCCTCCCATCTCATTGTCATAGATCCTTGGATTACAGATATATGACATAAAGGCTGACTTGGAACTCTAAACGTTTAACAAAATCCCCAGTTGATCCTAAAAGAGGTGATTGACAACTACATATTCAATAGAATACAGACGGAATTCTGGTTGTACTACCAACAAAGAGAGATAGTGTTTGTGACATGTTCTTTGTCTGGCCCACCATGAATTGGGCGTCTGATTCTTCTGCTAGCCCTGTCTATGTACTTCCTTATAAAATCCAGCTTTAGAAAGGGCCTGGCTAAGTCAATTCAGCCAAAACCCTGCATCCTTGATCTCCCTTATACCTGATCATCTTCTTCATTCTTTCCCATTCCCTGGTGATATCTTCATTCTTTCCCATTCCCTGGTGATATCTAATGACGCTGTCTTCTGACCTGCCTTAGAAGACTCCTCTCAGGTCACTGTAGCCTGAATGCCCTCTTACTTCTGATATTTCCAGACTCAGTGTCCCACACTGCTCCTCACCTATGAATTCCTACTTGTTCATGATTTTAGAGTTGAACCCAGTCTTTCTCTTCCACTACAAGAGTCATAATTCCCTTGTTGCGATTTGAAGAGGAAATGCTCCCCACAAGATCAAATATTTGAACAGTTAGTCTCCAGCTAGAGTAGCTGTTTAGAAAGATTCTAAACCCTTTAGGAGGTTGAGACTTGATGGGGGACTTGCATAACTGGGGCCAGGTCCTGACATTTTTTGAGCCTGGCCACCCTTCCTGTTTTCTCCACCCACTTCCACATAGATGCAACGTGACTAGCCAGCCTCCTGTTCCTGCCAGCGTGCCTTCCCTGCCTAATACCATGCATTCTCCATCACAATACACTGCATGTATGGGAACTGTGAGCAAAGACAAGTCCTTTCCCCTGAAGTTACTTTTGTCAAGGCATTCTATCACAGTAACCAGAAACTATGATTCCCACCATCATGACAAATTTACATTCATAGAAAGTCAAACACAGAATGACCTTTTCACCAAATGAAAACAGTACTTCGTAGTCCAGATTTACTTGGAGTACCTCTTCCTTCCCAATGTCTAATTAATATTGCCTTTATCAGTCCTTTTATTTCCCAGCTATAAACAATTAGATATCGAATCCTATCAAATTTTGCCGAGGAATTTACCCCATAAAAAATAGTTTTCTTTCAACCCCCACTACTGAACACTTCTTCTTTCAGATTTCCTTTATAGTCAGTAGTAAGGAGAATAACAGAGGTCTACCTCACCCACAGCCACTGCCAGGAGTGCCCCCCAACCCTACTCACCTAGTTCACAAGCTCCCCCTAATGTCCCAGCATGGTGCTGCTCCTACTGGTCAGTTTAGTGTGGTCTCTCCTTCTTTGAATGACTTTGGCATATTTTTAAGAAATTACTTTCTTTAACATACTGATTTCTGTTGCTTATAGTCAAAAGAGCCTTAACTGAAGCAAATAAGATTGAGAATAAAATATGATAAATCAGCCTATAATAAGAGGAGAGAGACTAGTCCCAGATCTATAATACCTTGCTTGAAGTTACTTAGTACTCCTGACACAAAGAAATTGTGCACAATAAGTGGTATGTATCATTAAAATGGGCTGGGCTGAGATAAAACTGTGCACATGAAAAAGAGTCACTGTATCACTAAAAATGGAGAGATTTATTTTTCATTTTTGTGATGGAATAAAAATGTTTTCTCTGCTCCCATAGAAATATAGACAAAATATGTCTCAAAGTCATGATCATCCTGTGTAGCATCCCCATGCCCTGATTAACCAATACTGAGGATAAAGTTGCTGTGAAGATACAATTTTCTATTTTCAAATGACAACATCATTAATAGAACTTCAGCACTTCCATGTTGAAAGTCTGCCCTAGAAGGAGAGCAGTTAAGCTCAGAGACTTATCTTTAGGCATCACTGACTAGGCAATCTCTAGGGCCCATGAGACCTAAAGCCCCTGTTGCTATTTTCCAATGTACTCAATCTTATCAGAATTCCACAATTAATTGGATGTCCCTGATACATCTTCAGGTAAGAAAAACAAGTTAGAAAGAAGTATATTGTTGTATCTTAAAGGAAAATAACAAATTAGTCTAGGTGGTTTTGTTTATACAGAGTTTTTCTGCACAAAGGGGGATATGTAGAGAGGAAAATCCTGTGATGCCAGGGTACTTTCTAAAGGGAAGAAACTAGACAGTGAGCAGCAGTGAATACCAAGAAGTTGAAAATAACTGAAGAATGACAATGATTAAGCCAAAACTCGGATTTTTGTACCTGATCTGATTGAAAACCTATAAAAACTGAAAACAGTATTTCAAGCTTTTCCAAGTAGAAATATCACAGATAAAAGACAGTCTTGATTGACTATGTACCAAGATTATAATAGTTTTCACTATTGATATTTGTTTTCAATTTAATATTATGTTTGCAATTGAATAATGTTTAATTTTTATGTGGGTTTAGGCATAACCTTGTCTCCCAGATTTTTTTGAGAATAATAGATGGCTATTTATTTAGGGGTAGACTCACAAATCAAAATCCTCTGCTGGAACAGAGAACAGCAACCGAGTCCCACAGCCAGAAATGAGGCCAGACACATGCTTTACATCAGCATAAATAATATAAGAGGCCATGCCCCAGTGGGCAGTTAACTTAAAGGCTATTCGTTGTAGGAGTTCCTACAGCACCTCCCAGTTTTGTTTAAATAATAGATTTCTAAGCCTAATACAAAATTATATACAATAAAAACAAATTTATTCAATAATTATCCTATCCTAATGAGTTTAAGTCTTGTATAGTAAATAACTTGGNGCATAAATAATATAAGAGGCCATGCCCCAGTGGGCAGTTAACTTAAAGGCTATTCGTTGTAGGAGTTCCTACAGCACCTCCCAGTTTTGTTTAAATAATAGATTTCTAAGCCTAATACAAAATTATATACAATAAAAACAAATTTATTCAATAATTATCCTATCCTAATGAGTTTAAGTCTTGTATAGTAAATAACTTGGCCAAGTCATGAGAGGAAAGTAACTACAACTATCTAGTCTTCAACCCCATCGAAGATCCAATAAGGGAAATAATATTACTTGAGTAAGCAGGAAGTGCGATTTGAAGACTCTTTATCTTTACTTCAACTTCTATCTACATCCCGTATGCATTCATTTTCTATAAGAAACCTCTGCCTTTGTAGAATTTCTGACAGATTTCTTGGCGTGGCAGTGGGAGAAGGAGGAAAGGAAAAAAACCTGTGATTTCTACTGTATGGTGGGTACTGCGCTAATACTTTGAGTTCATAAGTCCACTTAGTCCTCTCAGGAACATTAAGATGAAAATTCTGTCACCTCTTTTGAGTAGATAAGGAAACAGATAGGTCTCTTTCTTGAATTCACAGAGGTAAAGCTTCTTTTTCTCACACAGGATAGCGGGTTGGCAATGCTCCGGTTTTATCTACTGGACTTTGCATCCACCTACTTCCTACATCCGTCTCACACTGACCTCTTAATGAACTCATCACCAAGTCATGCCAGCTATGGTGTGTTATATGTTACGGGCCATTCTCTTTTCTCTCCCCCAGCCTTCCTCTATTTCTTCTTTTCCTTTCTCCTTTTTCCTCTTCATCTTTCTCTTCTTCCTCCTTCTTGCTCTTGTTCTTACCTCTTCTCTGACCCTCATTTTCTCCCATACTATTTATTCTTCCACCATCTCCTCCCCAAGCACCTTTCTGCTTCTCTTCTTTCTTTCTCTCTCTGTTGTTTGGGATGTGCCATGACTAGTCACCTATCTACTAAGCAAATTCCCACATACTCCTTCAGATCCAGTTATCCTCTCCTCACATAGTTCGTATCTGGCATGGCATTCCCAAATAGACTCCGAGCTTCTTTCATATCCCTGTGTTGCCTATTTTTGCATCTTTCTTGTCCACTTCATTGCTGCTCTGTTACTTAGCCACTAGCTTACTTAGTCTGCTCTTTCTCCACCCAGTTATGTGCCACTGTGGGACAGCCGCTGTATGGAGTTTCCCTTTGTCCTTTCAAAGTCTCATGGACAATCTGGAATGGATCAAACACTTACTAAACCCATACTAAATGCAATAATGAGTTCATTGTTCTCTGTTGTTTAATATAGCGATCCAGGGCACCTTAGACTAGATAGCCAAGTGAGAAAGAGAGAATGAACATGAGTTTGCCCTCTGTTCATGAACGATAACAGAGGCTTTTAGATAAGTTAACTGTCTGAGAGAGACTTTGCATCAGAGTAATCAGCTCAATGGTACAAAGTCTCCGAGGCATAATACAGACTTCCATACAGTAAGCTTTGCACATTGCACCTGTAGAAACTCAGCCTTAACTCCCCGATAACCAGTCTTTCTAGCAATCTCCTTATCCGTGACACAGAGCAACAGTGGACACCTCAGAAACTAACTACTGGTTCCTCAGCCACAGAAAGAAAGGGGAATCCCCAGTAAAATTTTTAATTGAATTTCTTACTCTTCCAGTAGATAAAGGCTGGGAGTTGAATTTGAGAAGTAAAGAAATGTGACTTTTTTTACTTTGCAAAATGTAATGCGTTAGAATAACTAGATTCCAAGCAATGCAAAATTGTACTTAAAATAACTTGGAAGAAACAATGAAGTTTTGCCCAGGAGGCGCGACCACGGAATAGGACCCTTGGAACAAGTGGGAACAAATGAGGCCCTGAGGCCCTAGGCAACAGGAGTCAACAGCCTTCATCAAAGAGCCATCTTTGAGTTGAACACAGTCCAATTATATTCAGTTTTTTTAAGCATCAGATTGGCTGAGTGTGGTCATGTGTCTACAAATTGGCAAAGAGAAAGAGAGACTCTCCCACCAAGACACCGGTCAAACTGAGTAACAAGTTTCACACAGACATATCAGGATACAGCAATTAGAAAACAAAGAAGCATAAGCTGATTTGGAGATAGCATATCCATTATTCATTTATAGTCCTTACTTTTCACCATAACATTTACAACACAAGGTCCATGGAGGCATAAAATTTTGTGTTGTTCCTTTATTGTGCCTTTGTCATTAGAATATTACATAGCTTAAAATAATCATTCACCAGATGTTAGAAGGGGGATTAGCCCAGTGATAGAACAGTTGCCTAGTCTGTAGGAGGCACTAGGCTCCATCTTTATCACCATAATGATAAGTAAATAAATAAATATTGGTTAATTTATTACTATGTCTCTAAATAAATTCACTGTGGTTATGGTATGCAAAAATATGTAGTCAGTAAATTTTATGTAGATTCAAAAGTTTATAAAAGAGTCGAAGTCTAAAGCAGACTCTGGTTGAACACCTTAACTGAACAGAACACCGAAGGAAAGTTCTAGAGATGTGCAAATGTTAAAAAGCCATGCAGAAAATGTGCAGGTGTTAAACAGCCGGGCAGAAGGAGGCACAGGGAAGGCTGAGGAGGGAAGTGACCATGGTAAAAGGTCCACCTTCGGGCAGCTGTTGTAAGTATTTTTGCACATGCTATCTCATCATAATAGTGTGCCAAAACACCAAGAAATATGTAAAAGTGATGATTCTCACAGAATATGGACTTCATTTGCTTCATAATCATATATACAGCAGGCCCTTGCCCTGAGGTACCCTCCACTAAATACACACTTGGTTTGCACAATGAGGCCATTGGCTCTGGCAAACAGCAGTGTCAACATTGCTAATCAGAAACAACAGTCTCTCATGCCCATCTCAGGCCCCCCTTCAAACACACCCACAGCAAGGAATAATGACAAACACTTTATGTGTTCCTATCTGAACATTCTCTTTCACTTGTGTAGACAGTCAGCTAGCCCTGCAGCTTGCAGCCAGCTAACCCCTCTCTCCTGGCTTCTAACGGAGATGGAATCCAACTCACCCTGTACTAAAACACTTGATGTAGAAAATGAAATGTTTTTAGACTTCTCTTCATGTTTATTTAGATCTACAAAGTGCTCGTGCCTATTTTACAGTTAGCAAAAGAGAAGCTCAAAAAAGTGGGAAAATCTCTCAGTGCCTCACAAAATGCTAGTCCTGGGCCTGGTGTTTACCCTGGGTCTCCCATTTCCTGCCTCAGTTCTTTTCTCATTCCCCAGTGTTTGCTCATATTCATGCTAGCTTTGCATTTCTACAACAGCCCAGAGACTAAGAATCATGCGCTCTAAGTAGTTTTAACTCAGGATGCTCTTTTTTTCTGTTTGAGAACTCACAAATCAACCAGATGGAATGTTCTTTCAAGTTATACAGTATGATAAGGTCTATGTATCCAGGAAGCATCATCTAATGTCTATTCTGATCTCTGGAGGGTGTTTTTTGTTTCGTTTGGGTGTTTAAATTAATACAATTTCAACCACCCAGACACGAACGTGCCTTGGTCGCTGAGACAACAGCACCCTCTGGTTGACAAAAAGCAAAGGCAAAGACAGAATAAATGCTTATGATTTCATAGATTCACTCCTCATTTGGATTCAGAGTCCCTGAAATGGAAATATAATTTTTACTAATTCTTTATCTACTCTATCAGTCAAGGTTCAAAAAATAAAATCCACTCTGAGAGTTCTTTTAAATATTAGCATCCTTAATCATATCAAACATGGCCTACATGATTGAATTTTATTAACTAATATGAGTGTACTTCTTATACATAATTATGTTGAAAAAAAGTTCTAGAAAGCATCAAAAATATTAACTAAAATATGAAAAAAATAAATTAAGCACCATCAAAATTTTAAAACTTTCATTCCAAAGACTGTTAAAAAGATGAAGAATAAGACACAGGCTTATAAGTGAATACTTGCAAATTATATTATTGATAAAAGAGTTGTATCCAGACCAGATCAAGAGCTGTTAAAAGCAGATAGCAAGACAAATAACCAATTTAAAATAATCAAAAAATAGGGGCTTAGTAGATGTCTCAGCGGGAAAATGCTTGCTGTGTAAACATGAGGGTCTAGTCTCAGATACCCAGCACCCTCATAAAAGCCACTGCAGCAGCACTGGGACAGGAGGTGGGGATGGGGACCAGCCAGTTCAACTGAGATATCCTGTAGATTGAGGAAAGATGCCTGACATCAACCCTGACCTCCAGACCCACCAACAGGTACCAATATCACACACACACACACACACACACACACAAAGAAAACAGAATAAGACACTTAAAGTCTCCAGAAATAGACAATATGCTTGTATTGCTCTTACAAAGGAAGATATGCTAAAGATTAACACTTACAAAAAGACCAAAAGTCTGACATCAGTAATCACTACAGAATTGCACCTTAAAGCCATAACAGGAAGCCATCTAATGCCCATCAGAGACATTATAATCATGAAGATGGGGAGGAGGGCTCAGTATTTTAAGAGTGTTTACTACACTCCCAGAGTGCCCAGTGTCAGTTCCCTGTACCTCATGAAGCTCACAGCCATTGTAACTCCAACTCTGGGGAAGAGGTGCTGGAGTTGTACACACACACACAATCACACACACATACAATCACACATATGCACACAATCACATGTACACACGCATAATTAAAAATGATCAACATTTTTTACTAAAGAACGACAATGATCAAGATGTAACAATAAGAAGCACTGATGAAAATGAAGAAACATTGAAAGCATTGTACATTGCTAGTGAGATTGTAACATAGTGTAGCTTTTTAAAATCTGTTGGCTAGTTTCTTAAAGATGTAAGCATAAATTTCTCATACAGTCCAACAATTCTACCCCTCACTATTTACTTAAAAAATAAAATTCCCAAACTATACTTTCACAAAGACCTGAATGTGTATATCATAGAAACATTAATAGGTCCAAGATATAAGTAAGCCAAATTTTATAATAGGAACATATATAAACAAAATATAGTATATTAATACAGAAGGATATGACTCAGTAATCATAAAAAGAAAAATGGATAAATATTACAATAAAACCCTTCCTGAGTTAACAAAACCAGATGCAAAAGGCTACACATTACCCATTTCCAGTTTGATAGAAATGTTTAGAAAGCAGGCTAACGAGATGGTCCTGGTTAAGAACACTGGCTACTCTTCCAAAGGACTTGGGTTTTATTTCCACCACCCAACAGGCATGCAGGTAGTGCACAGATATACATGCAAAGAAAACATCCATATACTTTTTTTAATTTAGAAAGGCAATTCCATATAGAACATAAATTTGTGGCTAACCAGGCTGCAAATGAGAGCAAATATTGGTTGGAAATGAGCATGTTATCTTTGGGGATTAATGGTAATACTCCAAATTCAGATAGTGGTGATCATTGTGCAAATATGAGAATTTACTGAAAACCACTGAACTGTGCATTTAAAAGGGTAGATGCTACGGTGTGCAAAATACATCTTGAAGCTCATTAAACAAAGGGTAAAATTTCCCTTTTCACTAAGATTAAGAGGGATTGTGTTTACCTTTTTTCCATGTGAAGCATCACCTAAGAAATTGTTTAAGAGAACCAGAGTTTTTCAAGATTTGAGAAAAGGATGACATCACAGACCAGATACTGTAAGGCAATCCTGGGCTCATCGCTCCTTAATGTCTTAACTTTCAACATTTGGCTCAGAGAACTGAGACTAAGATACAAACCAATGGGCTCAGTGAGTCTCACATGATAAAGTTAGGAGCCCAGAGAACAAAGGCAATGCAATGTCCAGAATGCCATAGCAGAGTGAGTCACTCTAAGAGAAGTTGGGAGATCTATACAGGAGTTTCCTCAAGTGGCAAGAATGTGCATGTAAGGTCTTTACACAAGGTCAGATGATGTGGGATGTCTTTTGTATATGTAGTGCTTTTATTGGTCAATAAATGAAGTTACTTTTGCCTCTGGCAGGGCAGAATATAGCCAGGCTGGAAGAGATATAGAGAGACAGTAAACATAGTCAAGGAGACGCCATGTAGCTGTGTAAGAAGAAGGACACTCCAGAAACTTACAGTAGGCCACAGCCTCATGGTGATACACAAATTAATAGAAATGGGTTAATTTAAGATGCAATAGTTAGTTAATAAGAAGCCTGAGCTAATAGGCCAAACAGTGTTGTAATTAATATAGTTTCTGTGTGCTTATTTGGGTCTGGGCAGCCAGGAATAAACAAGAAGTCTCCAGTTACAAAATGGCCCCCACCATCTGGGACATGGATCCACATAAGACCTAAAAAAGCTGAAGGAAAACAAAAAGAGGGCTTCTAGACCCACAAAAACAGGAGCCAAGTGCAGCTTCTTGGTANAGAAGCCTGAGCTAATAGGCCAAACAGTGTTGTAATTAATATAGTTTCTGTGTGCTTATTTGGGTCTGGGCAGCCAGGAATAAACAAGAAGTCTCCAGTTACAAAATGGCCCCCACCATCTGGGACATGGATCCACATAAGACCTAAAAAAGCTGAAGGAAAACAAAAAGAGGGCTTCTAGACCCACAAAAACAGGAGCCAAGTGCAGCTTCTTGGTAGCTGTAATTTTTCAGATAGGCTATTTTCTGGCAGCAAGCAGAGGCATGGCTCCTCTAAGAGCTGCTTCCTGGTTTGAGCTGGCAGAACAAAATGATTCTGGTTCTTTTGGGAAGTTCTGCTATGGAGCACATAAAGGGGGTCTGTAAGCAGCGTGCTACAAATTGCTTAATGACAACATACACCCACTATATCCCTGGAGCTGGTTCCCGTGATCATGCTTCGCAGAAGTGGTGAACATACCTCCATCATGTTAGATGGGGTAGAGCAAACAGGCAAGACTGTGGAGTTGGTCCTAGCCACACCCACTTAGCATTAAAAAAAATAGGCACTCCTGGTCAGAAAAGGATTGCAGATATACAATAAAGATAGATTCAGATAAAAAAAACTTCTGAATGGATTACAGTGTTGGATAAATGTACATAGGCTTGGGAGAGAGAAGAAAAAGAATATAGACAGTTGTAAAAAGAAATAAAAATAAAACTAAGTCTTTAAAGAGATAGTAAAGTAATATAAAAGAGTACAGACAGTTATAGACTAAAAGAAGAAAAATAAACCATGTAAAGATGTAATATACACAAAAAGTCTGGATTATGTCTATTATGTGCTTTCTTTGGATTTTTTCACTACATAGAGGCATTTGATTCAGGAGACTGTTAAACTAAATCAACATATATATTTTAAAGATATTTTAACTTCAAATTTTGAGTCTAAGGATATGTTACTTTGGAAAAGAGGTTCTGCTTTTGTTTCCACAGAAGATGAGAACCTTCTAGGTTAATGTGGTTGGATGGAATAAGACCCCCTGAAAGGTCTCCATGAACCCTCAAAACACTTTGACCAACAAACAGCAGGAAGCAGTTTGGAGAAAACAATGCCCAAATTCCCAAAATGATTGTTTATAAATGTTTATTTTCATTTAAAAGGGATTAACTATAAGTGATTAATGGTCACAGTTAATTTCTAAAAAGAAAAAAAGGGGTATGATGTAGAAATGAATACTTTGCATTGGTATGGATCTTGGTCTATTGATACAAATTTAATGTTGATTTTGTTATACTGTGTATATATATTGCTACTCTTATTTAAGGTACTGTTTGTGCAGTTTACCTAAAAATGTAATATATAATTAAGAAATACAGGTTAATAGATATCTACAATAATCCAACTTTTAGTCATGTTAGTTATTTACTAGATATATAGAGATATATTTCAATTAGATATATATATTAGATATATTTCAATTAGATAGATAATCTTCAATGCTTCAAAGACATACAGAATATGGCATTTAAAAGGTTTTAAGAACTTCGACTTTTCTCAACAGTGATGTCTGCTTCTGGCAGTACCAGTTACTTCAGAGAGGCTGACAGGCATTGAAGAAACTCGTTATGGAATTTGTCTTCAATGTTACAAGGCTAGCCATTTAGGCAAGAAACAGCTCTTGCCTAGACTTCTTGATGGTAAGCTGTATGAACTGGACATGCAGGACCCAAAGAAAAGTGACTGCTAAACTTTTGGGAGCTATAGATCCCAGGCCCTTTGATTTTCTTTGCCTGCTTCAGATTCTTTGCCTGCTGGAGTGAATTGAGCATAAGACCCTGCCTGCAGCTGCTCTGAGCATGAGACCTCACCTTCAGCTGCTCTGAGCATGAGACCTCACCTTCAGCAGCTCTGAGCATGAGACCTCACCTGCAACTGCTCTGAGCATGAGACCTTGATGACAGGCTGATGAGACCTGCAGCTGAAAGATCCCGAGAGCTGGGCATGGCTAAAGATCCCTATATATGCTGCCCCTGAGCACAATAAAGATTGGCATTTGGCATTCTTGTATCAAGGATGACCTGTATCACCATGTCTCTATCTGTCTGTGTGTGCATGTGTTTTTAAGTTCAGGCTTAGTTCCTGGCTTACATATGGTCTTGTAGTGACACAGGAGCTACAGGACCATCAGGATGGTCCTTCAGGGTTCCTGCTTCAAAGAGGAAACTGTCAGACTTTCTTCAGGACACAGAAGAAAGTGACTGACAAGCTGCCAATATAAGCAAAACAATCTTTCAAATTTCCTGCTTCATGGAAAAGTTTGCCAGATACCATAGACCTGTAGGCTGAAGATGGATGCCTCAATGTTACAGAAGAACTTTGGGTGACTGT
>LOJH01079824.1:0-16697 GCA_001685095.1 Ellobius talpinus
TGGGAGGAGGGGAGGAGGTGGAAAATTAAAAAAAAAGAACAGTGGGGTCTGGGAAAACAGACCCCATAATGAGGCAGACTACGGTCTCATGCAACAACAAGCTTTACTCAGAGCATCACACAATTTATATTGTGAGGGTTAAGAAGAGTCATATGAACAAAATGGTCACAAGGACAAGCCAGATGAAGCAAGCAAGTCCCATATGTCAAAAACATGTTTTCCCATACAGTCATATAAAGAACAGTTTAAACATTTAATTGAATAACAGCAGCAAGCAATAATGTAACTAGAGGTAAACTCCTATCTGCTGTACCAAGGAGGAGCACAAAAACACATTCCAAGAAAAATTCCGTATTTTGAAGAAACTGAGGTGGCACAAGACTCTGGTCTTTTCTTGGCATTTTCTCACAAGCATTCATTATTCTTGTATGACTTCATTCTTGGGCTGTATTCCAACAGGTAACTACAGTCTAGGGGTCCCATTTAGAGAGGAAGTTGAGCATAAACAGAATGGACTCAGTGAGTCTAACAAAAAGAAGAAAACTTGCAGTAGGTAGGGGCAAGATGTGAGGATGGGCATGGAAGGACAAGGAGGATGTAAACAGATTTTATGAGATTCTCAAAAAAAGTGTTAAAAAACCCTTTAAAATACATATTTGAAACTGCATCGAATAATTCTATTTTAGAACTATTTAATATATAAATCATTTCGCCATACATAAAATAAAGCATTGCCTTAAACAAAAATAAAATAAGTACGGGGTTTCGATGTAGAGTAAAACAAATTTCTGGATAATAGAGCTATGATAAATATATAACATTGCAATCATGCTTGATGTCTTAATTGTACTCTTAAAATGGTCAAAAGGGCAAATGTTAGGTATGGATGTTTTGCTACATGTGAAAAATGAGCACTCTCTGTGGCTGTTGTACCACTACAGCAGACATCACAGAAGCAAAGCTCTTGGCTTTGCTCAGGATGTTTAGCTACCATAGGTAATCTCTACCATTGACAGTTGCCTCAGGTGCACCTCTGGGGACACTCATAGATCATCATTGTCAGCTGCTGAGGTGTAGGAATACAGTAAACCCGAGCTTTGTCCACCTCAGCCTCCAGATTAGTGGTACCTCCTATTTCTTTGGAAATTCTCTCTCACCAGCCAAACCCTTAAAGCTCCAAAATTTGTTACATTTAATGATTCTTCCTGTTTAAAGGTTCCTGGTCAAAATATCACAACTTCCCACCCCTAATTTTGTGTGAGCATTTCAAATACTTTTATTATTCTACTCTGTTGTCAATTTTTAACATCAGTTTAATCATGTTTTCTAATAATAGGTGAAATTGAAATTTAAAATGAACATATTTCCATATTTTTTTCCAAAATTGTTCACTCTGTATATTAATTGTACATCATAATATGTTACATTGTCATTGCCACATATTTTCATCCCCATAATACTTTACCCTCAATTTATTTTGTTACCCTAGACAGGATCATTTCTACTTCCTTGTAACATAGTTTGAATGATTTTATGTACCTACATTACATCCAAGAACTAGAAATTACAAAAAACATGCAACATTTGTCTTAATTAATTTAATAAGATTGCATCCCTGTGCTGGCTAATTTTATGTCGAGGGTTGGAATGCTTTTTCCCCCATTAAAATCAGATAAGAGTATTCACATACTCACACATAGGTCTGTGACTGTCAGCTCAAAGGCGGGAGTGGCTACTACACATCCAGTGACATCCTTAATGGAGAAAGTTAGTTAAGACAGGAAATAAATCACCAGGAAATTCCAGATGGGAATGTTAGTGTGCTACACTACATTTTTAGATGGTAAGATAAAGAGCTGAAAAGTTTATTTTCAGTAAAATTACGAATAGGGCATCGATTGCTTTTAAATCAGTGCACCGCTTTTTTCTCCCAGCATTCAGAGAGGATACCAGGTGATATCCAGGCAACCTACATAAACAGTCAGGGGGAAGCAAATGGCTCCTGATCTGATTAGCCCATTCACCAGATGCTGCAATTTCTATTGGCCTACGACTGGAGTTTACACTTACTGTTTTCAGCAGCAGAAACAAAGAGGAGATCCAGGCCTCTAAATTATCTAAGGTTTGCTGTTATCAACTGTTCTGATCACAGGCATTGTGGGTCTGTGGCTGGGTAGCAGTTAATTATCTCTTCTTCTGTCCTTGAGAGTAAAACACAAGCAGGAAATATCCTGAACTAAAATCATCAGTAAACTGAGGTAAAGGTGAGTGTAAGGAGTCAGGAATCTTTTAAGCGAGGTAAAACCAGTGCATGCTTATTCTATATATCTGAGCAGCTGTATATCAGCAGCTTTGGGCAAGTAGTAATTCTGTGTTCTTGGATATCTGTGAATATCTTAAATGGGACTCTCTAGGCAGAGGCTGCTAGTTTGTTTCCTGGTCACCCAGACCCGAAATAACCACATAGAAACAATATTAATTGCAATACTGTTTGGTCAATAGCCTTAGCATGTTTTAAGCTAGCTCTTACAACTTAAATTAACCCATATATATTATTTTGTATTTTACCATGAGGTTCATGGTTTACCGGTAAGGTTCCCAATCATCTGTCTCCTTTGGTGACTATGTGGTTTCTCCCTGACTCCACCTATCTGCTCTATCTCTGCTTGGAAGACCAAAGCAGCATTATTCATCAACCAATGGTTTACTGCATACAGAGGGGAATTCCATATAACCTCACCTTTTCTGTCTAAATAAAAAAGAATGTTTTAACTTTTACATAGCTAAATTACATACAACTAAACAGTTATCAAGCAAGAATTATAGTTACAATATTTTTATCTTTTATTATAACTAAAGAAAACTATAATTATAACTATCTAATCTTCAACTCCATCAAAGACTCCAGAGGGATATAATATTACCTAAGTAAACCGGAAGTGCATTGTAAGCAACTTCCAAATGTCTAGAATTAACAGAGGCATCTCGTTGCCTGGACACTCACCCAAAGTTCTTTTGTAACATTGGGGCATTCATCTTCAGCCTACAGGCCCATAGTATCTGGCAGACATTTTCTTGAAGCAGGAAATTTCAAAGACACTTCTGCCTCTATTGGCAGATTGTCAGTCACTTTTTTCTATGTCCGGCGGAATGTCTGGCAGACTCTTTCATGAAGCGGGGACTCTGAAGGACTGTCTCACTTTCTTTAGGCAACTTCAATAGCCATTTTTCTGCAGGGGCTCCATGTTCATTTTATACAGCATACCATCAAGCAGTTCAGGCTAGAGCAGTTTCGTGCCCAAATGGCTAACAAACTCCACAAAGAGCCTCTTTGTTGCTCATTATCCTCTTGACGAAAACTGGTGCTGCCAGGAGCAATTGTATTTCATTGTCATGAAAAGTCCTAAGTTCTTAAACATTTTTAAATGCCATATTCTGTTAGTCTTTCAAAGGTTTGAAGAATAACTATCCATTTGAAATATATCTCTGTGCATCTAGAAAACCTAACTACCATGACTATAAGCTTGACTATTTTAGATGACTATCTATTTACTTGTATTACTTAATTATGGATTACATTTTTAAATGAGATGCACAAACACAATACCTTAACTAAGAGCAGAAATAAACACATAACAAAGTTGGCCGTAAATTTGTATCAATAAACCAAGATCCTTACCAATACAAAGTATTCATCTTTATAGCATATTTCCTTTTAAATGTAAACAAACATTTATAAAAAAATATTTGGGAATTAACTTTGTTTTTCATATTATAACCTTAAGAAAATGGTTTGATAACAGAGCCAAAAATGTGTCACTTTTAAAAACAATACAGTCTTACAGACTAATAATAAACAGCTAGCTAACAGGATTAATACCAATGAAAATCAAAAGTTAACTAAAAATTAATAAAATTGACAAAGTTAACATTAATTCGACAGGGAAAATTCAATCCATGTCAAAGGGTGCTAAAAAAATTATCTGAAAATCATACTGTTAAATTTAACAATCAATATCTTTTAACAATTTATGATATGTTAGCAGATAGAGTATCTCTCCAGGAAGGCAATCTGCATGCCATCCAAATATTATCCAAGGATGAGATGTTATTCTTAATGGATAAATTTCATACCTTGGAATCACGTGTACAGAATGAGGACCAGAGGTTATGTGAGTCAGAGAGATGACTAAAATTGTATATAGGTCAAGAGATTCAGGGTTTACAAAAGGCTCAAGGATATGTTTGTTCTTTTTTCACAGGAAGGAAATAAAGCTGGATGAGGTGACAGCATATACAGCAGAGGAGGCCAGCCACTGATGACTCAACAGGAGAAGCAGAAAGAGGTTCCTGAACCGGTGATCCTGACTTCCTCATATCACCAAGCTGCAGTCCGAGGAAAGCGGTACAGAAAGAATGTTCCATTCTGACAACAATTTGCTGCAGTCTGACAAGGGAAAGAAGATCCTGGCGATGACTGCTGATTTCCAGCCCCTTGATGGACTTGCTATGCAGATTTCCAGACCTAGTGAGCTGGACCAGAAATGAAGACTGAACAAATGACTATTTTACTCTTTTTGACACAGAACTCATGTTGCCAATATGATATTCAATCTGTTGTGAAATATTGGACCTGAGAACTGAGACATCAATTTTCCCCTCAGGGGAAAAAGGACTCATTAAAAGCATGACTGTAGCCTCTTTCCAAGTATGAGGAGGGTAGCCTAAAGGTTTTTTGTTACTTCTCAGAGACTGGGACAATTACTTAAAAGCAGCAATGCAGTTGAACTCTCACCTATCAAAGAAACCTTTTCTTGTCATTGGATTGGAATGGATTTAAGGGAATTGTGATGTGACAAATTGTGAGTTTATTGTTAATTTCTACTCTAGAATTACGGTATTTACCAGTTAATGTTTGTCACCGCTTTAGTTCACGATAAGATGTTAAGAAAAGTTTGACATTTCCTATGAGTGCTTGGATTTGACATTTATGATAAGAAATTTAGATTTTTATAAGTGAACAATTATTGAGAAACACTCTAGATTATTTCTGGTCTGGGCAGCTGGGAACAAATGAACAGCCTCTGCCTACAAGATGCATTTGCCTGGACCCTAAACATGGACCAAATGCCTGCTGATAAAGATAATTGCAGGAAGGCGGGTCTCTGGTTTACTTAGGAGAGAGGAACAAAGGCCTGGCAATGGAAAGCTGTTTTCACACATAGCTAACACGTCTGAACTGTAGGAATTACTTTCCAAATATGTAACAGAAGGGGAATCAGCTGCAATAAAAATATACAGCAAAATTAGCCACTTTATTTACAAAGCAATAACACCAAAATGCCTTGACTTTTGGTTTAACCTTTACCAAAGTCCTTGATTCTGATAAGTCACTCATGAAAAGATGGCTGAGCAATTCCTGTATAATGTTGTGACTTGTAGCAGCACAGTAGGACCTGACCCTTAGCTTAATAGGTGATAATATTTTTTTTCAGAGACATGGTTTCTCTGTAATCTTAGAGCTTGTCATGGAATTAGCTCTTGTAGACAAGGCTGTCCTTGTCTTCAAGGAAATAGAAACAGTCATCAAAAGCCTCCAAACAAAAACATGTCCAGTGCTAGATGGTTGCAGTGCAGAATTCTACCAGAACCTCAAAGAAGAGCTAATACCTATACTTCTGAAAGTGTTCCACATAATAGAAACAGAATTAACACTGCTAAACTCTTTCTATGAGCCTACAGTTACCCTGATACTGAAACCACACAAAGACTCATCCAAGAAAGAGACTTATAGTCCAAAGTCACTCATGAATAAAGATGCAAAAAATACTCAATAAAATGCTATCAAACTGAATCCAAGATCACATCAAAAAATCATCCACCATGATCAATTCTGCTTCATTCCAGAGATGCAGGGATGAATCAACACATGAAAATCTATCAATGTAATCCATCATAGAAATAAACTGAAAAAAGCCATATGATCATCTCATTAGATACTGAAAAAGCATTCAACAAATTCTAAAACGACTTCATGATAAAGGTCTTGGAGAGATCAGGGATACAAGGAACATATCTAAACATAATAAAAGCAATATACAGCAAATCGAGAGCCAACATCAAATTAAATGGAGAGAAATTAAGTGATCCAACTAAAATCAGGGGAAAGACAAGGCTGTCCACTCTCTCTGTATCTATTCAATGTAGTTCTTGAAGGTCTATAACAATAAGACAACAAAAGATTAATTGGATTCAAATTGCACAGGAAGAAATGAAATTTTCACTATTTGCAGATGATATGATATTTGATATTTGCAGTATACATAAGTGACCCCTAAAACTCTACCAGAGAACTCATACAGCTGATAAATAACCTTCAGTAATGTGTCAGGATACATGCTCAACTCAAAGGAATCAGTAGCCCTCCTATATACAAATGATAAAGAAATCAGAGAAACATCAGCCTTCACAATAGCCATGAATAACAAAATATCTTGGGGTAACATTAACAAAAGAAATGAAATACCTGTTTTATAAGAGCTTGATGCCTTTGAAGAAAGAAACTGAAAAAGATACCAGAAAATGGAAGATCTCCCATGCTGTTGGATAGGTAGTATCAACATTGTAAAAACGGCAATCCTACCAAAAGCAATCTATAGATTCAGGGTAATCCCCATCAAAATCCCAACACAATCTTCACAGATTTGAAAGAACAACAAAAAATAGGATATCCAAAACAATCCTGTGCAATAACGGAACTATTGGAGGCATCACAATCCCTGACATCAAGCTTCATTACAGAGCTACAGTAATGAAAACAACTTTGTATGGCATTAAAACAGACAGGCTGTCCAATGGAATGAAATCAAAGACCTGGATATTAATTTGCACTTCTATAAACATCCGACTTTTGACAATGAAGCCAAAATTATACACTGGAAAAAAAAGAAAGAGAACATCTTGAACAAATAGTGGTGGTATAACTGAATATCAACATGTAGAAGAATGCAAATAGATCCATATTTTCCCCATGCACAAAACTCAAGTATAAATGGATTAAAGACCTCAATATAAATCTGACCANGACACTGAGAGCAACAATAAATAAATGGGACCTCCTGAAATTGAGAAGCTTCTGCAAAGCAAAGGACACTGTCAATAAGACAAAAGGACAGCCTACTTAATGGCAAAAGATCTTCACCAACCCCACATCTGACAGGGGACTGATCTCCCAACTATATAAAGAATTCAAGAAATTCCAAATAGTCCAATTAAAAATGGGGGTACAGACATAAAAAGAAAATTGTCAACAGAAGAATCTCAAGTAGTCAAAAGGCACTGAAGAAATGTTCAACATCCTTAGCCTTTAGGTAAACTCTAATCAAAATGATCCTAAGATACCATCTTACAGCAGTCATAACACCAATAATAGCTTATTCTGGAGAGGATGTGGAGTAAGGGAACCATTCCTCCACTGCTGGTGGGAATGCAAACTTGTACAGCCACTCTGGAAATCAGTATGTTAGCTTCTCAGAAAATTGGGAATCAACCTACTTCAGGACCCAGAAATACCACAACTGGGCATATACACAAAGGATGCTCAATCATACTACAAGGACATTTGTTCAACTGTGTTCATAGCAGCATTACATGTAACAACCAGAACCTAGAAACAGCCTAGATGCCCATCAAACTAAGAATGGATAAAGAAAATATTGTACATTTACATATTGGCATACTACTCAGCAGTAAAAAATGATATCTTGAAATTTGCATGCAAATGAATGGAACTAGAAACAACCATCCCGAGAGAGGTAAACCAGGCCAAGAAAGACAAACATGGTATGTACTCACTCATAAGTGGATATTAGCTGTAAAGTANGATGCTCAATCATACTACAAGGACATTTGTTCAACTGTGTTCATAGCAGCATTACATGTAACAACCAGAACCTAGAAACAGCCTAGATGCCCATCAAACTAAGAATGGATAAAGAAAATATTGTACATTTACATATTGGCATACTACTCAGCAGTAAAAAATGATATCTTGAAATTTGCATGCAAATGAATGGAACTAGAAACAACCATCCCGAGAGAGGTAAACCAGGCCAAGAAAGACAAACATGGTATGTACTCACTCATAAGTGGATATTAGCTGTAAAGTAAAGGACAAAGCACTTATTATCCATGTCCATAAAGAAGCTAAGTAACAAGATGAACCATTAAAAACATACATATATAGATCCCCCTGGAAAGTGGAAACAGACAAGATTGCCTGACAAAATTGAGAGTATGGGGATGGGGGAAGAAGGGAGGGTAGAAGTGGAAGAATAGGGGACAGGAGGAGGGAGGAGAAAAAATTGAGGGAGTGGGGTAGTTGAGACAGAGGAAGGACAGAGATGAGAGCAGGGATAGGATAGAGATATTTTTATTGAGGTAGCCATTATGAGACTAGCAAGAAATCTGACACTAGAGAAATTGCCAGGAATCCACAAGGATGACCCTAGGTAAGACCCTATGCAACAGAGGAGAGGGTGCCCAAACTGGCCTTGTCCTGTAGTCAGATTGATGAATATCTTAGTTATCACCATAGAACCTTCATCCAACCACTGAGAGTAACAGAGGCAGAGACCCACAGTGGATCACTGGGCTGAGCTCCCAATATCCAGATGAAGATTGGAAGGAGTGAGAATATGAGCAAAACAGTAAAGACAAGATGGGTAAACTCAATGAAACAGTTTACCTGAGCTAATGGGAGTTTATAAACTACAGCCAGACAGGGAATGAAGCAGCAAAGGACCAAACTACAACCCTCTGAATGTGGGTGATAGTTGTATGGCTATGGGGCCACTGGCAGTAGCACCAAGATTTATCCCTACTGCTTGTACTTGTTTTTTTCAGAACCCCTTTTCTTTGGATGGATACCTTTCTTAGCCTAGATATAGTAGGGAGGGCCTTGGACTTTCCTCAAAATAATGTACCCACCTTACCCTCTCTGATGAGTGGATGGTGGGTGTTGTGTGGGGGCGGGAAATAGAATGGGAGGATGGGAGGGAGTGGGAACTGGAATTGGTTTGTAAAATGAAAAAGATAGTTTGTTTTACAAAGTGAAAGATGTCTGAATTAGAGAGGTGTTTCAGCAGTTAAGAGTGTATACCGCTCTTGCAAAGGACCCAGGTTAACTTTCAGAGCCCATCGCAGATATCTTCCAAATGTCTCTTTTTCCATCTAGGAGCTACTGTCACCTCTGTCCTCCAAGGGCACATGAACTCCTATGAATAAAATCTACACACAGAGACACATCTACACAACGCTCACACAATAAAAATTAAGCATTAGTAAAAAGAGTTAAAGATGAGCCACTTCCAATCAAGTTGCCACGCTAAGAAAGGATAAAGAAAAGAAAAAGGCATCTTACAGAAAGTAGGGCAGATGTGTTACATAGAAGTGTCTTCAGTTCAGGGTGTGAGTGCATGACGAGATATTAATACAGTGATTATTTTGAGCTGAAGGCATCTGGGAAGCAACAAGGAAGAGTCTGAATTCCCTCATTGATAGGTAGACTCTTCCAAAGGAAATCAAAACATCAACTAGAAAATATTTAACTCATTCCTGTTACAAGAGAAAAAACTAGACCAACTTTTTCATGACTATTGTATCTCCAATCTGTTCCTCTAAGGAACATTCATTTCGTCAGGATAAATGTATTCCCTACTAAGTGAAAACATGCCTGCATCTGTCATCCTCTCCCTTGCTGAGATAAGACATAAGGTCTGAAGATTGTCTGGGCATGATATCACCCCAGATATGATACACTGACATTTGAGAAAATAATAGCTAGAGGACCATATGCTCTTTAATCCTACATTCCCCAAAGCAGACCATAAAATCCAATGACATTCCACAATGTAGGGACAGTGATGTCCCTCCAGAGACACCCTTCTGTGAGTAGGGAAAATGCTGTCTGTACCTCTGAAGAGCCGTGTGGAGAATGTATTGAGCACACAGTCTTGCTAAGTGACCCCCAGTTAATTGTTCATAGGCATTTTCACTACTGACCTATGTATCACACACTTAATATAACCATACAAAGGTTTCCTCGAGTCTCCCTTTCTGGAAGCATGGCTGTCATTTACAGCATTCATTAAATACTTGTGTTCTGCATGCTACTCTCTTGTTAATCCTTCTTCATGGATGCTTCAGTCATAATCAAAGCAATAGGTGATAAAGGGTCATACTTTCTTTTATTCACAATTCTTAGATTTCACCAGATTCTTGCTCTGTATATCTGTGTGCCATGTGTGCTGTGTGTGTGTGTTTAGAAAAAATATTTTGATAGCCAGACACAATTAAATAAACTTTTGCTTGACATACATTTCAACCTGTCCTCAAAATACTTGATATCTGAATTTGGCACTCTTAATAGAATATATGGTCGTTAAATCTCATCCTCTATGTACCTAAAACAACTTACTTATAACTTCATAATTTCCAAAAGCTTTCCAGTCTTTTTATTTCTAGAGCCATCCAGTCATTATCATCTTAATATAAGTAAGTCCTTCTTTACTAAAGACATTTCAATATGTTCTTATATTCACTGCTTTCTTTTTCTAATCCCTCTTCTATGATGTAATATCAACAGTCAGCAAACCTGGTGGTTGTTTTCCTTTGTAAGCAGGCACAGCTGATCATAGGAAGGTACCACTTCTTTGTCTTATGATAGTGTTGAGCAACAACAACGAAATAAAAGAAAGCTAAATAGAAACTATATGTAAGATAATACAATAAATTAGTATTTCCTAGGTACAATGTGTTAAACTAAACCTTAGCAAAAACACAAGGCAGTATTCATATAATACATAGCACTGCTACGATAACTATGCTTTTGGATTTTAATGGTAGTATATAGGCAATCCAAAGAAATAGCAAATACATCATCAAATTCATGAGTACAGAATCCAGTATAACAAATCTCAGTAATCCCTTTTTTAAAACTATGATGCTCCAGCTTACTATAGAAAGATCTTTACACAGAGTGTTTCTCTAAGCTCCCCTTTGATAAGCATCTCATTTGCTCTTTTTACCACAGAAATGTGACCAATAGCAATCTACACAAAAGGTGAATAAACATTTTACACCCTAGCATCCTCATCTCAATCAGGACTTCTTCGCATACTACTTACCTTTGTGGTCTTTTAGAGGCAGTCCTCCCTTAGCTAAATTCTACCTTGTGTAACTTAATATCTTCTAAACATTGGGAAATCCTTTATATCATCAATTCTGCTCTTCTAGATCACAAGTATAACAGTGCAGTTCTACCCAGAATGTAAGATGCCATATACAGCCTCTTCAAATAATCTCCAAATGAATCTTACACCTAAATTTTAAACGAAAAGTGCACAATTTCCAGATAATGCTTGAGAACTAGGTCTCTCCAAATTTGGCGGCCTGCTGCCTATGCCTTAGAGGCGTTTCTCCGAGGTCCTGGTGTATAAAGAAACAGTATCATTCTGTGAAATCAGGAAGATGCTTCCGAGAGCTGTAAATGGTCTGGGGCCCCGTCCTTCGTGAAGAGGTTGCTTTAGGTCCTGAGAACCCAACTCTTTCATGACAAGAGGCTGAGATTATCAGCCCCAATGCCACTGCAAACATTTTTAATTATATTCTTGAGTTACCCTATGTTTGTTTTGTGCGGCATTTTCTGATTAGCCTCCTTCTGATTTTGCATACTTAGTTTTAAAACAGAACCCGTTGCTTTACATTAACAAGAGACTTGCCGTAGAATTTGGCACAAATTCCCAGCAAATCTGGGATAGGTCTGAGTTTAGAAGCGAAGCTAGGGCCAAGAACCACTGTGTTGTTCCATTCAGCTCACTATGTCCTGTCACTCAGACACCACTTAGCCAATCAGAGCCACCAGCGAATGCGCTTGTCGGATGGGAGGATTCTTCCTGTTTCCTGGCTAGTGTGCTCTCCTGAGGAAGTCTCAAGTTACCTCTGTTTGCTGCATATTGGGTTCCAGGTGCGGGGAGCACGGTTGAGCTGTGCAGCCGGACCATGGTGAACTATGAGCGTCTGTCATCAAACAAGGAAGTTTGGCACGCCATGGTGAGTGAGGGACCAATGTCACCAAACTCTGCGGAGCAGCCATCTGATCCAGGGAAGCCCATGTTTCCCTCCCTTGTCTGGGTGGGAGCTAGTGGGCGGACGCTGAATTTGTCATGTTCATTCCTGCATTGCTGCGGTTGTTCGCCCGTGATCATTATCGTTCCCTGGGCCGGGGCAATAGTTTCCGAATAATTTAACTCCGCAGGCTGCATCTGTGAAAACATTGGGGTGTGTAATCGTATTTAGAAATGTCCGTCCTGTTGACTTTACTGTGAAATACTGCTGTCTGTAGTACTTGTGCTGACAATATGGAAGGCACGATTGACAAACTCGGAGAACCCTGGTCTCTGTAGCGTCTTCCAAGAAGATCTGCACTTGTAAAATTTAGCATTTAGGTTTAGGATCCATCTGGGTTAATTCTGTGGAACTTTTAAATGATACGTCCTATGTAGAGTAGCGTTCCTCTGCTAAACTGATGTAGAAGAGTAGAATTGGTGGTAATAGTATTGATGGTGTAAGCATTTACCAAATCTTAGAGAGACATGAAGTCACATAAAGTAGAATTTAGCGAAAGAACTGTCTCGCAAATACTCCAAAAATAAGTAGTTTGCTAACCACGCCTGTTAGAGGTTAGTAAGATAAAATGTAAAGGTTTGTTAACCAGCATTAATCAGCCATTAGCTACATTCCCAGAAAAAAAGATTAAACACTGATTTACTGTGGGCCAAAAGTCCCCCTCCCCTACTTCAAAGAGCAGGCCTCTAACATGGTGCTTAAGGGGGCATTAAAGGGTCACAACCAACATTAAGTCCTGTTGTGACATAAAACATATCAATTCTTAAACAGCTGACTTTTAGCCCATTTTGAAAAGCAGTCTTCAATTTTGAGACAAGGTCTTCAATGTTGATTGAGACTGATTTGAACCCTGTCTATAGTCCCAGAGGGCATTGCCCTTGCTAGGCCTCTGTCTAAGCACCCTAAGTTTTTGGATTACACCTTTACAGAGTCCTAAAATTACCAGTTTGAGTCACAGAGTGGACTGTCAATTGCAGGAAGAGTAAAAGCATTTGCATGTGGAGCCTGGCTCTCTTCAGACTAGAAGAGGAGGAACGGTGTCCTGTGTACACTGCAGGGGGAAACAGACTAGGCAATAGATAAATCACAGACTAAAGTTTAAGGCAGTGAGCTCAGAGCTCTGCATCATAAAGAAGGACCTGAAGGGGCACAGTGAGTGACTCTGTCTATTTCCCAGCATGTATTAATTCTTTCCACATGAATAAAGATAAACATAATTGATGAGAATAGAATTTAGGGAGGGTAGCTTTAACCAATAAATATCTAATTTTCAATTAGTGAACTCTCCCATGCAGATGTGTGCAATCCTGGTTGACACAGTAAGGTCACCTGAGAGGCTTGAGATGTAGGCCATTGACTGTCACTCTTTGTCAACTTAAAGCACTCAGCAGCTAATGTTTTACATGAGACAAAGTCATACAGTCTCTTATGGATGACATTCTCTCTGCAATGAAAGTGCCCACTCTTTTTCAAAGTCATTCTAGCTAAGTGTTCTTCCAGTTATTAATACCATTTTTTAAATTTCATTTTAAATGCATTACTGCTCTATGCTTTGTTGTTTCTATTTTCCAGACATTTCCTAGTCATTAAGAATTTTATTTCATTTTTTTCTTAATTGCTATTTATGTATGTATTTATATATTTATATCATTTTAGAATAGTGGTTGTAACTCTGTGGGCCATGACCCTTCATGGTTAAAACCCTGATGTTTATTATACAGTACATAACAGTAGCAAAATTGCAGTTATGAAGTAGCAATGGAGATAATGGGGGAGGACACCACTACAATAGCAACTGTATAAAAAGGGTCACAGCATCAGGACAACTGGAAAATACTGGACTAAATCAACATCCCCTGTAGCTGAAGCTTGCCTCCCTGTATGAAACTGAACATTGCTGTGAACACCTCTTCCTGACTTTGCAGCCCAGGGCTGGCAAGACAGCTCTCTTCTCCATCCAGGCTGGTTTCATTTTCAGGATTTCCTCACTTTATTTATTTCTTCTATTTCCTTTTTCAGGTCTTGAAAAGATTTATTTTCTGCAACTATTGTTTTTTTTCTCCTTATTTTGGGCATTTATTTGTTTCATACAATTTTCTTCTGTTTCCCCGAATTTATTTGAGGGACTTACTAATTTTCCTTTTGAGAGCCTTTGCCATCTTTATATAGTTTTAATGTCTTTTTGTCATAGTTCAGCCCTGTTGGAATATTAAGAGCAGACAAGATAGGATACCTGGGCTTTGTTGTAACATACATCCCTGGCTGTTGTGGATTATGTTCCTGTGTTTAGGAATCTGGGTTTGGAGGAATTAAGTCTAGGTGCTGATTTCTGGGAAAGTCTTGGTTGGATGGGAGTTTTTTTTCCCCTAGGTTTCTGTTTGCGCCCTGGAATTTCAGAGCATGTAGTAGGTGAGTAGTGCCTTTTTTACTGACCTTGGCTGGTGTGTTCAGAGGAGAATCCTTGCTGGTGTTGGAAGCTAGAGGAAGGGGAAGCCAGTGGGAGATTATCCTAGGTATTTATTGGAGGCCTGGAGAAAGGGTAAGGGTAATGGGAAGCTGTCTCTTATGTTCTAGTCCAATGTTAGGGGCAACTGTGAAAACTGGATCTAGGGTAACAGATAATATGGTAGATATGCAAATAGCTTACCTGGTCATCTGGCAAGATGCGGCAATTATTTGAGCTGGAGGGTGTCTGAATCAGTTGTCGGGGGGACACGGAAGAAAGACAAGAAGGGATGGGCTGGTGACGATGTGCTATGGAATCCACAGAGACATGGACAAGTGAGAGGAATTTATAGCTGGTGATCTGTTGCAGCCCTAGGGGTAACCCTGGGTATTGGGTCTTGGGCAACTGATAGTGGGGAAGGAAGGTCTGCAGGCAGCCTACTTGCTCACATTCCAAAAATCTTAATACTGATGCTTCAGGTTCCCAGGCAGCATTTACTTACTTCTTTCTTTATTTAGGTTTTTGTTAATCTGTGAAATACTTTTAGTTTATTGGATAAAACGTACTATGTGGGCTGGGCATGTCATTTAGCAAGTGTTCTTCTTGGGGTTGACCTGAATATGGAATCCAGCACCCAAGTCTGAGGCTTATAACTACCTGTTACTCCAGATATAGGAAATCTGAAACAATCTTATCTGGTGTGTCACTTGTACACACATGGAAAACAAGTTGCTTTGGTTGTATAATACAAACCATACAATGTCTATTTAAATATCTGTTATCTTGAATTTGTTTTGATTTGGTGTCACTTGTACACACATGGAAAACAAGTTGCTTTGGTTGTATAATACAAACCATACAATGTATTTAAATATCTGTTATCTTGAATTTGTTTTGATTTGGTCTTCATTTCTTCACATCCAGTCATCAATTACAGGAAGCAAAATAGTTTCTAAGTGACCCTAACAGACATCCTTTTCTTTATCGTAAGGGAATGTGATTCTTTTAGTAGTCAGAGACATTCTTCTACAATGGAGAAACACCCAAAGGCGTCTATTCAGTTTTGGTGGAACAGCCCTTCTTGCTCAAGCCATTTTGTATCATGGGAAAAGGAGAGAACTGCAGGACCCATGGTGACTTCTTTGATTTTTATTTTGTTAGAATCTTGTAGTTCTTGGTTAACAGCCCATGGAAAATTTGCAGATCTCCCTTTGTGTGTCCTTTTATCATTGGTGTTATCTATATTGTGTGATTTTATTGGATATAGTCTAATTATATTGTTGTTTATCTGGAAAATGATGGAACTTCACTTATTTTTGTATTCTATCCATTTTCTTCATCCCAACCTTCTCAAAAGTTCTTCAATTGTCTACTGTTCCTCATCTGGACTCATTCCCAGAGGCTCTGCGGGTTACTCAGTTAGAAGCCCTTTTTACACTACACAAATGTCCAGTAAATTACCTTCCTCTCATGCATGTTCATGGTGCCACCTATTTGGAGACCAACTCCTAATTCCTCACTGGTTTGATTACCAGTAATGAATGTTTGATGTTTGCTCAATGATGAAACCCTGACCAACTGTTTCATACAAATGGTCCTGCATAGCCTGAGCCATTTTTATTTATACAGTTTTAATAGGTTACATAAACAGATTTACAATCAAATTTGTTCTTCAAGTTTCTAATAATGGTTACCATAATTTCCCACTTGTTCTCTTATCTTATTCTCCTTCCAGCCCCAACTTTCCCAGTGGTAACCATTACCTACTTGATTCATACTTTTACTATTTTTTTTAATTTTTTTTTATTTTTCCATTCAAAAAATTTACACTTCCTCCCCTCCTCCCATTCCCCTCCCACTCCCGCACTCATCCTCCTCCCTCCTTCTCCCTCCTTAAGAGAGGGCAGGGAACCCTGCCCTGTGGGAAGTCCAAGTCCCTGTCCCCCCCCACACACATCCAGTACTAGGAAGCTTTGCATCCAAATAGACAAATAGACTAGGATCCCAAAATGCCAGTACATGCAATAGAAACAAGTCCCAGTGCCTTTATCAATGGCTTCTCAGT
>LOJH01079831.1:0-17226 GCA_001685095.1 Ellobius talpinus
AGATAGATAGATAGATAGATAGATAGATAGATAGATGATAGACAGGCAGACAGACAGATGGTAGATGGTAGATGGTAGACACATGTACATATATGCATGGAATAGCAATTAATGAAATGAGAGGTCATGTATTTGAAAAAAGCAAAGAGGGGTCTATAGAAGGAAGGGGAAAAGGGAAGGAAGAAATTAGCTAATTATAATCCCAAAAGAAAAAACATGGAATTATTATGTCTTGAAATTTTCTTAAAAGTTTATGAACTACAAAACTAATAACAACAAGCCTAATCTGTACCTAAACTACACTTTTCTCCTAAATGTCTAGTTCTGTAAAGCTGAAGATGGAAGTTGTGGAGGGGATCTTCTTTTCCCTTTCATGATATTCTTGTCTCCCTAGTCTCAGGCCACTTTTCCACGCAGACTGTTACTATGCCTTATACACTTCACAATACCCTGACTTTTACAAAGCACTCAAGGTTTTTTTAATCCTGAAACAGTCTCTGAAGCATAGCTCTCATTGACCCTCTTCCACAGATAAGTAAGTGGAGTCTTGTTAGGACGTTGTGATTTAACACTGTGTCTGACCCTCAGGAGCCTGGTGGGGATTTTGGCCAAGGGCTATGAAATCCCGTGCAACCTGAGTCTCTATGGACTCCTGACAACAATGTCATTTTATATTCTGGTTTGCCCTGTACAGTCTGTCTACAATCCATTGAATCTGACATTTTCCCTTGTTGTTTTTTACAAAAATTGTCCATGGTTAGGTAGCCATGTTTTTGAGACTTTATTAATATAATTTCTTACATTCCTATAATCTCACAGCAAACTCCCAATTTCTGTGGCTCTTACGATCTTTCTACTTTCTCTTCCTCAATGATACCTGGTCCTTAAGTGTGGAAGTTGTACAGAAGGCCCCAATCTTACACAGAGAACTACAGGCAATTAAGGAATGCCAAAAGTAGGAGAAATATTCTTCCCCAGGTAAGAGCACATCAATTGATTATCTAATACCAAATGACCAGCCATGAAAATAAATACACAACTAATAGTATAGGACTGAACAGGTCTTGTGTGTGTGTATGCGTGTGTATGTGTGTGTAAAACATATGTGTGTAACAAAAATTAATGAAACGTGCTTGAGAGCAAACGTTTTTGGTACCCAAGGCCACACCCAACCTGCTCCAGCAACTCAAAGACCATTGTCTGGAGGAGGTTTCCCAGCATGACTGTGTTATTAAAAACCCAAAGTTAAATAGAACAATAGAAGTGTCTACTTAACATCAACCACTGACTTAACCTAATATCAAAGTTCACGTTATAAAAAGGTCAGTTCTTCAATGATTTCTTGTAGGTATGCATTCTACCTCGAAGGCTTGAGTATTGACAAGTTGTCAGCTTGTTGCATATACTAAGAGCCTACAAAAGGTACTTAGCTGACAATAGAACTATATGCCTGAGGGAAGATAGCTACGAAAGTATATTTTAAAAGGCTGCAAATGTCTTCAGCATTAAAACATTTAAGTGCGTGAGTAACACATATTCATTCATTTGACTTCATCGTCCTACAATATATCAAAACATCATGCTACAATAAATATGTACAATTTTTGCTTTTCAATTAAAAATTGTGAACAAACTAGAAGTCCATACTTCTGTCAGTTTTCCAAATTGCTCAGGGTCATCCCACATACAGGCTATGTTGCTCTTCCCCATTCTGCTGGCACCAGCCTTGAAACTGAGTGTGGCTTCCTGTCAAAAAAACTAAGGGCATTGTTGTCCTCTTAAATTGTGTTTGTGAACCCAGCTCCCATGTAAATATGGTGGCAGCCCTCAGAGCAACTACCTCCACTCTTGCCAGCTTTATATATATACAAAGATCTGCTTCTTGGTCCATGTGGCACATTTGTGAATCTGAGAACACTTCAAGTGAGTGACTCAGACACTTCTTAGCAGCCAAAACCAAGATGCTGGGCAACTCTGGCCCAGCTGCTAAAAGAGCCAGCAATTAGCCAGGTTCCCCTGGAATCTGCTCTTTGGCCTCAAATGGGTGAAAAGGAAGAATAAAGATTCCTATTGAGACTAAGAATAGGGATGCTGTAAAGTTGAGAGAATCTCTTTCCCTGCAGCTACTTCTGCCATAGATTGATGCCAGGTGGGTATCAGAACTTCAGCAAGTATGCACTACTACGGAACACTGGTCAAGAGACTCAGCTATGGTTCTAGTTTTACTAACAACTCGGTCTATGACCTTGGGTAGACCGCAGCTATTCTCAGATGCTGAGTAGAGGAGAGAGGAGGAGGAGAGGAGAAAGAACGTGACAATGACTTTCACTGATTTGCTTATATTTCAACTTGGAAGTACTTTTCTTGCCGTGTCATTCCTAAAAAGTTTCTCTTTCCAACAACACAATTGACCAGAGATGCTATCTGCTATATTCTAGCCTCTCTCCTATTTCCAAGCACTTCAGTGTAATGAGTACATAAATTAGTTCATTTGTTGATGAGAGAGCTTAATGAAGGAAACAGTCTTGCAACCATTTTTGTTGGTCACTAAATAACCTTCTGTTCAAATTAGATACCACTGTCAGTCTTCTGACAATTCACATACCAGATTCCACAAGTTAAACATACTTCTCCATAATTAAATATCACCGCCTCATTGTTCCGATAACAAAAGTGAAATATTTTCCACCATTATAATATCCTGAGCAGATAATGTCATTGGATTAGAATGATGTTACCACATGATAATAGGCTCTGGAGGCCAAAGTCAAGCTCACTGTTTATTTTCAAAACAGATCATTACATTGACTTCTTTCCATTACCAAGTGATTGATGCAAACAAAAAGGTGACCAGCAAAGAAAATTCTTTTTACAAAATGATCTGACATTAGGGTCATAAGCTAAATGATTTAGATATCAAGGGAGATGCTGCAAATAGCAATGCAGAATCCACTTAAAAATTAACCTTTGTCTGTCTTCCACTGCAATTTGCTCTGCAAAAACAAGAGCAGAAGTCAGAGGCCCCCATGTGCTTCAGAACACAATAAGAGCTAGTGTTGACAGAAGCCACTTCTTGATAACTATGGAATTCTGGATTAAGACACCCTCCAACAAAGAGCTGTGGTGTGCAGGTAGCAGATCCCAGCCAACTCACGCTGACAAGCCTGAGGAAAGGTGGTGCTGCAATTACCAGGAGCTGCAAACAAGCTCTCAGCACAGCAAAAATCCTTCCCACAAGCCTCCAAGACCGCTGTACTTTCCAGCACTTGAAGATAAACCCCTATCAGAGAGGTCATCTTCAAATACAAGCAGCTAACAATGAGTACCTTTCTGTCTGGCTAGAAGAACCCACAAAAGGCCTTTCAGGAGGAACTCAGCTGGATACAAATGGCTGTGTTATCACATTTCCTCCCTTTCCTTCAGAGGCAGGCAAAAAAAAGGCAAAGCTTCCATGGTAAAAGGCTGGGTGTCTCGACTGGGGCTATAGTTGTCTTGTAAAATCAAGTGTGACAAAGCCTACAGAGCCCTGTCCACTTCTTGCTGTAGCAAACACCTCAGTTGTGTAAGGTATTCTGCTAAGGGATGGTAGAGACCAGAAAACCAAATCAAATAAAAACGCGTTCACGTTGTTCAAACTGCCTGCTCTCTGTTATTTATTTTCTCTGCATGAAGTCATTTGGGCTGGGAGTGTTCCAGGATAGAGTGCTTTGTACACTCAGTGCTCGCTCCTTGCATGACATGCGTGCCATACACAATATTTTTGATGATGATGTTAATTGGTGTTGAATGTGACTTATTTATAATTCTCGAGAAATATACATGTGTGATGGGTGCCTGAGCCTCCAAGACCCTAAGTTGCATGGTAAAGATTTAAGAAGGCATATTTCACAATTGGGCAATGCAATAAGTGGACACGAGCTGATTATTTTCAAATATGGTAGTCATGGAGTTTGAGAGGAAGTGTTAATAAAAGAGACTTTTTAACATTAGAGATGATTTGTGACAGAAAGAACCTTGGTACATGAAACGTACTACAAAGGGACGTTTCTCTGTTTCACACATTCCCCTTGGAAAAATTTTGCCCATCAAGGACTGACCCAGAGCAATCCAACCTTAACTCTTGCTGGGATATCACAATGTCTGTGGTGGTGTACCTGTGCTAAAATTCTATCCTGTTTGCCAACAAAGCCCCCTTCCAGCAGAAGAACTTCTTGACAATAAAGTTCCAAATTCTAAACACGCTTGCTCAGCTTTAGAGTTGTCTGTAACAAATTTTCTGGATTCTTGCTCCTACAGTTTTTGTGTTATTTTATGTCCTATTGGTTTTGCATGTGTGTGTATGTATATATGTGTGTGTGTGTACCTGCATATATAATCATGTTTGCACATATGTGGGTGCACATGAGGTGAGTTGAGCATGCAGGTGTTTGTGAGACCATATATGTTTGAGAGTGTGTGTCTGAGTGTGTTTGAGAGTGGGTGTGCATAGACAGAGGCTGCTCTGTCTTTTCCCGGCTGCCCAGACCAGGGAAATTGTATTAATATAATCCTGACTGGCCTATTAGTTCACGCTTCTTATTGGCTAGCTCTTATAGCTTAGATTAACTCATTTCTATTTTTTTATATTTTACCATGAGACTTGTGGTTTTACGAAAACGTTTCCAGTGCATCTGTCTCCCTGTCTCCGCCTTCTTTCCTCCTTTATCTGCTTGTAATTCCCACTTTACTCAATTCTGCCCTGCTGTAGACCAAAGCAGCTATATTCATTAGTCAACAGTATTCATAGCATACAGAGGGAAATCCCACATCAGCTATGAGTGTGAGTGTGTGTGTGTATGTGTGTGTGTTCATGTGGAGGGCCAAGATGGCTGTCCAGGATCTTCCTTGATTGCTCTCCATTATATTCATTGAGGCAGAGTTTTTAAATGAATCCAGAGTTTACAGATTAAGGCAGCCTAGCTATCCAGCTTGTTCATGGGGTCCCTTGTTTCTACTTTCTATGTTTTGGACTTACAGGTGGCTGCTATGCCTTTTATATGAGTGCTTGGGGTTTAGATTCTGGTTCTCACACTTGCATGGCAAATGTTTTTCCTACGGAAACATCTCCCCAACCATTTATGTTATTCCATTAATACCAAGTCAGTCATTCTCTTAGGTGGCACTCTTTCCACTTGTTATTGATTTAGTGTCATTATTTTCTCATCATACAGTATGATACTTGACCTAGGAGTTGATATCTGAACTAGTTTTCAAATTTCATACCATGAATGCATGAAGTTATCAAACATGTCCAGTTTTACAACTGTCTTTTCATACTTAAGATAATACTTTTGTTTTCAGACCTTAAATATATTTCTAGACACCTCCAAAACTCAGTCGCTTAACATTCCTATAATGAAAATAGCCCTTCCTAAGAAAGCATACACTCTTCCTTCTAATAAACTTATGGAAAATTCTTGGCCTAGCCTTTGCCAACCTCCTAACACAGAAAACCCCATCCCAATAAGTGATGGCTATGTTATATGTGGTACACATGACCTTCTTTTGGGTTACTGAAGTTCCTATGATTTGCTGATTTCCCTGTCATTGTTAAACGCTGTGGGTTTTATAATGCCTCAGGCTCCTAATCCCTGATTTTCTCAGGGTCTTTACCTATGAAACCAACAATCAGACACCATTTTGCCAAATGAATAGTTCTTGAGACCGCTGTGTTTATTTAAACTCTGCTGGTGGTACAGCTGGGGAAAATGCAGGCAAAAGTTTGTATTGCTTCATGGAAAAAATGATTATTTCCTAACCTGTGTCTATGCTGTCTAGACCAAGTGACTCTCATAAGTGACTTCTTTCAAAACACAGTTGAGTTTGTGACTCCAGCATTACTATTTTTCCAGTTTCCTTAGAACTGAAAAGAGTGACTTTCTACAAGGAAGCATCTTGCTTTTTCATAAATTTGATGAATACTTTATAGTGATTTGAATGAGAATAGCTCCCATAGGCTCACATATTTGAAGACTAGGTCTTAAGTTGGTGGAACTGCTTGGGAAGGATTAGGAGGTGTGGTCTTGGTGAAGGAGATGTGTCACTTGGGATGGGCCTTGAGGCCTCAAAAGCCCATGCTATTCCTAATTAGCTCTATCTAATTTGTGCTTGTGGATCGTAATGTAAGCTCTCAACCACTCCTCTACTGCGATGCCTGCCTACCTTCTACTATGCTGCTTACCATGATGGCCACAGACTCTCCCACCCTGGAACCATGAACCCCACATCAAATACTTTCTTTTATAAGTTGCCATTGTAACAATGTTTTGTCATAACAATAGAAATGTAGCTAAGACAGCTATGTTTTTGTTTTTTTTAAAAACTTTAGAAGTGAAAAAGTAGACAAGTAGGTGCCAGAACCTACTTAAAGTTTCTTAGGTGCTCAATAAAGCAAGCTTCCACTAGACTCAGTAAAGGTCCTATCTCTTGCTTAATGCAGAACTCAGTGAAGGCTTTCTACTAGTAAGGAGAGAGGCATGCAAGGACAAGTACACCAAACCAATTGCAGCTGAATTTGAGCCCCAAAATAGACACTTCTGGTTATCATATTATTTGCTTCAAGTTGCATATGCATCTCTGAAAGTATTACTAAATAATACATTTTACAAATACTGGAAATGGGAAAACCTCATTAGATCATGCAGTTCTTTCTCTTTCCCTTTTTTTATGTGACTAAATGATTTCTCTGGTTCCCTATGATTAGTGGGATTTGGCTATGACCAAATTGTCAACCATTTGGAAGAGCTTACTTAACCATGATATTAAAAGACAGGTAAGATGTGCCATAACTAAGTCTAGAATTGGCCTTCTTGAAGATTTATTTATGTCCACTGTGTTAGAAATAAAGGTGACTCCATGTTGTTCTAATAAATAATGTGCTAGTGAGGCTTTCTAGAGATTGGAGAGATGCCTCAGTGGTTAAGAACACTAGCTGCACTCCAGAGGACCTAGGTTCAATTCCCAGTACCTTCATGGCAACTCACAACCCACAAGGTAACTACAGTTCTAGGTTATCCGACATGCTCACATAGACATGAACATAGGCAAAACACCAATGAACATAAAATTAAATTAAAAACAACAACAACAAAACCTTTCTAATCTATTTGAATCTTCAAGATATTAATATCTGACCACTCTTGCTTATTTTGAAATCATAATGAAGTTCCTCTCCCATACTTCAAAGAAGTCACCTACTATTTACAAATAAATCAGCAAGCATGAATGAATTATACACCAAAGTCCTTTTTGACCAAACACACTTGATTTCCATGTGGCTTCTTAGCAGGAACAATTGGTTTAAGCTTCACCCACAACTTCGCCAAAAGCAGAGGATAATATTACCACATCTGCATCCAGACAACATGTATTAAAGTCCTGGATCTACTATTTATGATAAGTGAAATATTAAGAAATTTGCATACTCTCTTTTAGCTTTGTATCTTCATTAGGGAAATAGTGTTGATAACCACTCAACCCCATGAGTATCCTTGTAAAAATTGGAAGAATGAAAGCAGTCAGATGACAAAGAACAAATGTTCAGAAAGTAAATGTATTGATTAATTTTATGTGTTGGCTTAGCTGGGCCACCAATTTGTGGTCAAAAGATAATTCTGAGTGATTTTAGGGGAATTTTTGAACAAAATAAGCATCTAAATAATAGACTATAGATTATAAACAATAATACATATTGGCTTTCCTCTGGTGTGAGAGAGAATTCTTCTTGACCTATTGCCTTCAAACTGGGACATTGGTTTTTCTATTCTCTAGCCTGCCAAACTTTCAACAGAATTATACCGTCTGGTTTCTTGGATCTCAGGATGGAACTAAACCATCATCTCTTTTTGGTCTCCAGCTTGATGACTCACTATGCAAACCTTAGGAACTGCTGTCCTTCACAATCATGATCCAATGGTTTATAATGAATCTGGGAGCTGGAGGGATGGCTTGCATGCTTGGTGAAAATAGAAGAGCTCATACTTAATACAGACCCACCAAGTCAAAATTGGTTGTCCAAAATCCTCTTCCTAACTTCCGAGTCTACAATCATCATTTTTTCGTCATAATATTATTGTTCTTCCAAGCCACAGCTACTCTAGAGGTTACTTTGAGGTATCCTTGATGCAGATGTGGTTATAAAGATTCTTAGCTCTACTCCCCTTTCAAACATCTCTGCAGAACTTTGGCATGTCTCAAAAGTATTTCAAAACACACTTCAGGGACAATGGACACCTGATATATGTGTCTCTATAGCTGCTTGAGGTATCATCCCAATCAGGAGAGTTGCTGTACGTTGAATTCTGCCCCATCCCCACAAAAGATAGATGTTGGATTCTTAAGCCCTGGCAGCAATTAATGTGATTTTTTGTTGTTGTTGTTGGAAGACAGGGTCTTTGAAAATGGAACAGATTTCAAAAGAAGCTCATTCTGAAATTGGATGAGCTGTAATAGTACGATTGGCACATAAATAAGAAAAGAGAAATTTAAATATAGGCACAAAAAGACACATTGGAGAAAAGACTGTGTGAGGAGGGATGCGGATTGCAGAGTGACGTATTATAAGGGAAGAAGCTCTGAGGACCACCATCTCCATAAGCTGGAAGAAGCTCTGAGGATCACCATCTCCATAAGCTGGAAGAAGCTCTGAGGACCACCATCTCCATAAGCTGGAAGAAGCTCTGAGGACCATCATCTCCATAAGCTGGAAGAAGCTCTGAGGACCACCATCTCCATAAGCTGGAAGAAGCTCTGAGGACCACCATCTCCATAAGCTGGAAGAAGCTCTGAGGACCATCATCTCCATAAGCTGGAAGAAGCTCTGAGGACCACCATCTCCATAAGCTGGAAGAAGCTCTGAGGACCACCATCTCCATAAGCTGGAAGAAGCTCTGAGAACCACCATCTCCATAAGCTGGAGGAGGAGCATGGCTAGGTCTGCACAGCCTCCAGGTGTCCATCCTGCTGACACTTGGGTTTCAGACTTCCAGCCCCAGAACTTTGAGAAATTTAATTTTATGACTTGAAGTCTCACTGTTTGAGTGACTTTGTAAGCAATCTCCTAAGAATTTTATGCAGCCACATTTCCTTCAGCCATCTAGCCACTGTAGAACTTGTTCTTTCAAAGGGGTGGCTCACTTGTTCATGATGTAGAAGAGGGGCTTTCCTCCATTGGTAGTGCAAGCAAGTAAAAAGGAACAAGGAAAGACATATTCTTTCCTCTAATGAAAGCTCGTTCATAGAAGAGCCTTACCTTCTAGATGTTCTGCAGCTGGGGAGATGAGCAGGCAGTGGCTTCTGGGAAAAGGAGATTCAGATTCCGTTTTGCTTTATCCATTTATTTATTTATTTATTTATTTTTGATTTCTTTAAATGTGTAGCTCATGTTAGGTCCACTAGAGTTCATGGATGATTCCACACACAGGACTTACATGGACAGCAAAAATTCAAACAAATGGGTTATTAATTTTAGAAAGAGAGAAAAAGGTAGTGAAGTTTTGAGTGTTAGAAGATAAGGTAGACAGAGATGAGTTAAGGGGAAAAGTTTAGATAATATGATCAAAATCTATTGTTTGAAATTCTCAAAAGATTTTATATAAAAGAACCTCAATAAACTACCCAGTCAAATGGTCTGAGAAAGTTCCTTGATTCTCCTTCCTTCCAGTGAGGCCCCTTTCAAACAGCACACAATCTGGGAACCTAAACAGCGCCATTATTCTCAGACCCCTGTGGACCACACTTAAATTTTCATAGGTTAAGGAATGGTTGTTACTAAAAGGGCCGTTAAGTCCTTCTTCCCTTTTTGTGCAACACATACCTAGAGTACTCTTGTCGTATACTACTACTTAACCATTGAGAAAAACTGAAATCATAATCTCTCACGAAGTTTAGATCCTCAGCACTTCACAAAAAGAAAAAAAACCAGGCAGTATATTGTATAAATTATTAGAGTTAAAAGCCACTTCCAAATCTAGGAAGCCATAGCTTTCTATAGATTCTGACTAAATAAATAGTCAGTAGTTGAATGGATTATTAAAGGTAATGGCATTTTTTAAGTTAAAGTTTTGGAGAATGAGGATGTAGCCCAGTTGGTGGAGTCTTGCCTTGCATTCATGAGCCTGAGTTTAATCCCTAGAACTGTAAGCCTCTTCCCTCTAAAGATATGATGTTTTTTCATAGTAATATTTCAATGTTATAATTACAGTTAAATAAACAAGTGAAAGAATCCATATACTTGTTCAAAAGATATGTCATAACATTGTTTTATATTTTTAAATTTTATAGTTGCATTCAGTGAATTCCTGTGGAATTCGGTCAGTTTATTTCCTTTTGGTTTTAATTAAGAAACCCTACTGGAATTGTGGCCGAGCTTCATAAGCTAGAGAAGCGATCTTGTTTTCATCCGATTATATTTGATGCTAGTGCTTTTTTTAATTTAATAAAGTCTCAGTGATGTTATGGTGTCAATCGAAAAGTTTTTTAAGAATGGAGGAAATGAAACCAAATATTTACTCAAAGTCATTTTGAATGTTGCAAAAGCATGTGTTTACTGAGAAAGTTGAATTTTCTCAAAAGGAAAAAAGGTCCTCCAATTTCTGTTTTCGCTGCCTATCAGTTTGAGATTAAGACCTTATGAAACCTCAAGCAAACAAAATAAGTATTCAGAAAAACATTCTTTTAATTGTGGTGGCGAGCAGAGGCAAGGCAGAGAAAGATGCTCTTGGGATACATGCACTCTTCAAGGAGACTTCAGCAGGGGCCACGAAGAATTCTCTTTGGATTTTTCAAGCATAAGATTACTGGATGGTAGGGGTCAGTCTGTTTGCTCATCTTGTATCCCTAAACCTGAGGAAGAAAGCAACCAGCAGCAGCAGGAAGCCAGCCACAGAAGGAAGTCTCCCAGGCACTGATGGTCATACCAGGGTCTCAACACAGTTCTTTCTGCAATGACTGTAACTTGAGACACATCTTTACAGACATCTATCTCCTCAAAGGACAGACTGAACCTTTGATCCTGCTTCTTCATGCCAAAGATCACAACAAATACTCTTCTCTTGAGCTTTCATGGTTTTGTCCTGCCTGATTGCCCACTTCTTCTATTTGTCACATTTAACTCTTACTTTTTCTGTCTTTTTGGGCCACCAGTCCATTATAGAAAGCATCTTACCCTAATGACTCTAACTTTCTCTTATAGTGTCAAATTTAGTTTAATTGCTTTAACATAAACCTTCAATTCTTAGAATACAGAGTTTAGGAAGTCTTGAAGACCTTACTCTCCTCTTTCATACATGATTATAATAGAGTTCAGAGAAATTAACCATCCAAGGTTCCTAACTACATAGTAACCCTTCTGCTTGTGCTTGTAACAACATGTCCCTAATGTTTTCGCATGTCATCATTACTATACTGAATTATGCTTTAGATTATTTTACTCAAAACAATGTAAAAACACAATAGAAATAAATATGATAGTAATGTGATGAAACTAAATCATTTTTTATTACCAAATTTTATTTTTCAACAATTGTTCTACTTACTAGGAATTTAGCTGTGAATAAAGTAGAAAAATATTCTGACCTTCCTTAATTTTGCATTCATATGGTAGAAGATATATGCTAAACAGACACATAACAAAAATATATAATTGCCTTGGTGATGCTGAAATTTCAAAGGAAGGAAGGAAGACAGGAAATGTCGAGTCCTAGCCGCTTACATATGTAGCACTGTGAGAACTGGGGTGAAATCAAGGTTTTGGAAATGAGAAAATGTAATTTGCTGGATCTGAATCAAAGAAGAGGCTAATGAGAAAGGATTACCCAATATAATCTTTCTGAAGATTCTTTTCTTGTGATACAAACATGTAAAGTTAAGGTAGAGAGTCACATAACTACAGGGGTGGTTTCTCTGATCACTACCTTCATTACCTTAGTTACTTCCGAGATTCTCACTTTTCGAGAAGACACGATTCACTCACTGACAGAGCAATAACTAGCTAAGTCCAGAGTTTGCATGTCTTCATATTCAAGAACTGAGCTCCTTATTTGGAAGCAAAGAGTCCAGGCTGCATGTAAGGGGAAAATAAAGAGTAGGAAAGACTTACAGCTTCCAGGCCTCTGCTCAAACATCCATTGTCCTGAATATTCACAGCAAGAGTCAACAGTGTGGAAAAACTTTATGAGAAGGAATTGGAGATTAGATTGGTACTGGAAATTCAGAAAACAAAAATACTTGTTTAATCCAGTGATTTTGAAGCATTCTCTGAAAAGTGGTAGTTATTTCTATGGGACCTTAGACTTTGAGCATGGGTATTAATCTGACTAATGAAAATGCCAGCATGTACATGTATGCTACCATTATCTGAAGCCTTCTGGAATCTTGAGGAAAACACACACACACGCACACACGCACATACACATCCTTGCTATCAGTCTCTAGTGGAAAACAGCTGGCTTTGTGGAACTGCTAAACTGCTCTCTCACCAATCTAGCATTTAAAGACAGGAAAATGAAGAAAAGTTAAAAAATAAATAAATAAAAAGATTAAGCAAGAGAAACTTAGACTGTAATCACAAAACAAAGAGAAAACTGTGGAAGAGTCTGTAAATGTGTTCCAAGGTGAAGGATTAGTCAAGATTTTCGAATTTCCTTTACAGGTTAAATAATTCGAAAGCAGAAATAAAAGAAGTGGAATCGGTTAGATCTCCAAAAGCTATTCTTAAATAGTGTTGCAAAAAAACAGATATAAGTATCCCAAATATGCTCTTACAAATGAAATCATTGCGAGCAGCGTCAATTAACTTGTGCACAGGTTTTTACTATTAGGTTTCCTTCTCTTCATCACCGATAACATTTCCTCAGCACCCAAAGAGGTTTAAGTGCATCTGTTACAGGTTAGGTTTTCTGCGTGACACTAAGCCTCAGTCAGCAGGTGAATTATACTTCAAACAGCCTGAAGTGTATTCTGGTAAAAAAAAAAAAAGTCAACATTCAGGGCCATCTTAAATCCTCTGCCACTCAGTATAAATTATATGTTATATGTTGTACTTATGTGTGTGTGCCTTTTCCTGTGTATGGAGTGCTTATATAAGCAACTTTATCTTATTCTTATGGTAAGATCTGTTGTTAGAAAGATGAATAAGTGAAAGGGTTAAGTAAGAATCATTTTATTTATTTTTGTATGTTGTAAGATTTAATATATGTTGTCATCAAATTGTGATATATTTGACAATATATATTCTATATCTTTGAGCTTCCACATTTTTATTGAAAATAGATTCTTTTCTCATCCAATATATCCAATTATAGTTCATCCTTCCTCTACTCCTCACAGTTCCTCTGCATCCCCTCCCCTCAAGATCTTTCTGTCTTTCATTTAGAAAGGAACAGGTATCTAAGACATAAAAGCAAAACTTGATAAGAGAAATACAAGGCAATGAAGCAGAAAATATCATATCAAAGTTGGACACAGAAAATATATTGAAGTTGGACACTGAAAATATCATATTGAAGTTGGACACAGCAACCCCACAGGAGGGAAAAAGTACCAAGATCAGGCACAGGCATCAGAAATCGCTCGTTTTTACAGTCAGGAGTCCCATAAAGACATTACTATAATATATATAGAGAGGGCCCAGTGCACACACATGTAGGTCCTATGCTTGCTGCTTCAGCCTCTGTGAGTTCATATGCACCTTGCTTAGTTGATTGAGGGGGCCTTGATCTCCTTTGCACACTACATACCCTCTGGCTCTTACAATCTTTTTACCTCCTATTCCTCAGGATTCAGTGAGCTCTCAGGGAGGGATTTGATGGAGACCTCCAGTTTAGACTCTTTTTCATGTAATTAATAAAAACTCAGAGACAGATATTTTGGTTCAACCTGAAGATCAGAAAAGTAAAGCAGCCAGCAACATGTATTTACCTCCACCTCAGTCTGAAATGGAGATCCTGCCTCCAAGAATCCTCAGAATGAGAGTGACTGAGAGCTGTCTCCTTCCATTTTATATTCCTCTCTAGTGCTAGGGTTAAAGGCATGCACCACTACCACCCAGTTTCTATGGCAACCTAATGTGGCTACTGGGATTAAATGTGTGTGTCACCACTACTTGGTCTGTAAGGGTGACCAGTGAGGTTGTTTTACTCTCTAATCTTCAGGCAGTCTTTATTTATTAAAATACAAATGAAATATCACATTTCCCCTTTTTGCCTAAAATAAAGAAGACTATAACTAATACAAGAAAAGACTACATAAAATAAGTACAATGACTATATATAATATATACAGACAATAAATTCATCAACAATGAGTAGAGAAAATATTCCATATCTATCCTATCTTGGTGAGTCCAAAGTCTTGTACCCAATTTACTTTCTATCATAACTTGCTTTCTGCATCAAGAAACAAGAAAAACTATAACTATCTAGTCTTCAACTCCCTCAGAGACCAAAGAATGAAATAATATTAGCTGAGTAAGCAGGAAGTGTGAGCAAACAACTTCCAAAAAATGTGAGAAATGACAGAAATGGCTGGCTGGCTGGACATTCACCCAAAGTTCCACTGCAACACTGAGGCATCAGTCTTCAGCCTTCAAGCCAAGCCCATCCCATACACTTGTCTGTTAAGCTGGATATTCTGAAGGTCTGTCCTTCCTTGTCTTGAAAATGTTTGGCAGTTACTTCCTCTGTATCCTGCTTGTAAAATTAGGACAACATACTTTCAGCAGTCAAGGGATTTTCTTGCCCAGTGTCTTACTTTTTCCCTCAAAGAAAGCAAACCCCATGTGGAGATTCTTTGATGCCCATTTTCTTCTCTGAAGTAGAATGGTGCTTCCAGGATCAGACATGGTACATTGTCATAAAAAAGAACCTATGTTATTAAAACATGTTAAATGCCATATTCCGTAGATCTATGAAGTATTTGAAGATAACCTGTCTGTCTAAAATATTTCTTTGCTTGACCTTGAAAATGTACATAATGTGACTACAATTTCGATTATAATAGGTGACTAACTACTAATCTGCAATGTCTGGCTATGGGTGTCTGCATCTGTTCCCACCTGCTGGTGGAGGAAGCCTCTCTGATGAAGACTGGATAAAATATTGATCTCTGAGTAGAATAGAATATCATTAGGAGTCATTTCATTGATACTTTTTTTTGAATTGTCATGTTTTGTTCTAACCTAGGACTCTGGCCTGCCCAGTCTCCAGAACCCTTTCCCAGAGTAGGCCTCAAGTTAAATCAGATATTGGTCGGCCACTCCTGGAAATTCTATACAACCATTGCTTCGTCATATTTTGCAGGCAGGACAGAATGTAGATCAGAGGTTTTTGTTGCTGAATTGGTGGTCACATTTCTCTTTTAGTAGCCTACAGAGTACCTTCCCACACTAAAAAGACTAGAGCATAAGGGTTAAGTCTTCAAGTAGGCACCAACTTGAATTCTCCAAGTTCAATGAGCTGTATGAGTGTTGTCCTTGGAAATGGTAATCTGTGCTGTAAGTGTCCAGAGAGCAACTCTTTGTCTCAGCAACAGCCTCTGTTGTTTGGGGATTTCCATTGGAATTGCTTGATAAGAAACTCAATTAAATGCAAACCAGTCCCACCACTGGAAGCTTCTTCTGGTGACAAGAGATGGCCAGTTGAGACTTTCTATCCCCCATTACCATGAGTCCTCATTAGGATCACCTTCATACTTCCAGGAAGCTTCCACTGTACTAGTTTTCCATACCAACCATCAAATTTCCCTAATTTCAGCCATCTCTCTCCTCACTCTCTCTGTCTACCCTATTTCCCAACCTGATTCTCCAGTTCATGTCCCCACCTGCCCCCAGTCTATAATTAAAATCTATTCTATTCTTCTTCCCAGGGAAATTCATGTATCACCTTAGATTCCTCTTTTTTAACCTAACCTCTCTGTGTTTGTGATTAGAATAAAATAGTTCCACACTAGCTCATAATGGAATACAATAATGGGTTCTTTATTTAGGTCTAGAGTCACAGATCAACAGCCCTCTGCATGAGTGAGGAACAGGAACTGCATTCAGTAGCCAAGAGAGTATGCATGTTTCTACATGTTTATATAGTACCCAAGACCATACCCAAAATGGGCCAGCATCTTAAAGACCATTGGCTGAAGGAGTTCCCCTATTACCTCCCCCTTTTGTCTAAATAAGAGAGTTCCAAACCCAATACAAAACTATATATATATATAATAAGAACAGATATCAAGTATAAAAATTAGAATTATAACCAGCATAAACAATATTAAGCATGAATCACATGTTAAACAATTCAATCATGAGAGGAAAGTAGTTATGACTATCTAGTCTTCAACCCCATCAAAGACCTGAAAAGGGAAATAATATTACTTGAGTAAGCAGAAAGTGCAATCAAGCAAATTCCAAAATGTGTGATAAATGACAGAGACGACCTGGGCAATCACCCAAAATTTCATTTGTAATGTTGGAGCAACCAACTTTGGCTAAAGCCTAGAGTAACTGACAGATAATTTTCAGAAGCAGAAAAAAATTAAAACTATCTTACCCTGTCTTGGCAAGGTTTGTCAGTCTTTTTTCTTATATCCTGCTTGTTCAGTATGGACACCATACATTTTGTCAATAATCAAGGCATTGGCAGTCTTTGCCCAAAGGCCAGTTTTGCCATGAAGAAAACAAGCTCCAAGTAGTGTCTTTGGTGCCCAACATTCTCTCAAGAAGAGATTGGTGCTGCCAGGAGCAATCATGTCTCACGTCAACAGATCCCCAAGTTATTTAAATGCCATATGCTACAGTTCTTTGAAGTGGTTGAAGATTATCTATCTATGTGAAATAACAATCTCACATAAAGAATCTGATTAGTTTAACTATAAGCATGAAAAACATGAATGACTATTGACTTATAATTTTTAATATCTATATAACTTAAAGACTAAGACTTCATATTAGAATATTAGATAATCTTTAAATAATTTTTCAACCAGTGAGGATAATGACCTTAAAATGTAAACAATGTAGAAGTATCTTGATCAGAGGTAGAAATGTATAGTGCAAGATGACAAATATATCCTAAAATTTTATCAATATGCAAAATGTCTTAAGCAGAGGTAGAAACATGCATGCATACAATACGACAAAATAACTGCATAGGTGTACAAATATTGTAAACAGAAATAGAAGCATATTCAATATAACAA
>LOJH01079858.1:0-14543 GCA_001685095.1 Ellobius talpinus
CCAATGGATCTTCTGGTAGAGGATCAGGACCCCTTGCTGGCCAAGGGACCTAGCTGCTGCTCTTAAGTTACAGTCTTACAAGGTGAAATATACCCTTACCACCAGACATGGACTGCTTGCCATACTACGGGTTCTGAGATTTTGTAGAAGTCTGTGCACACTGTTTGGGTGGTTTTGGAATCTATGACATAAGATTGATATTTAGGACTTGACTATTTTCTTTTGTTGTAAACTAGAGTAGTGAGTGTTAGCTTTTCACCCAACTTTTGTACTAGGATAGATGAAGAATGATCTGTACTTTGCACTTGGGATAAAGCAGTTTATGTAGAATAAACAATGTTTTAAGGAGAAGCTGTTACCTAGCATCCTGTGGATATTCTAACTGGATGGAATTCTGTGGTTATGGTCACTAGATTCTGTCATGATTGTAGTGCACTGTACACTCTGTGTATAACTAGTCTCATATCCTTTATTTTTTATTATCAAAGAGTAGAACATTACCTAAGTTGGGCAATGCAGTCACTTCGGGTTTCAACTTTCAGCTTTACATGTTCTTATTTCATTTCTCTGAATTTCAGTGTTCTCACTGGCAAAAGAGGAAGAAGGGTGACTGTGCTTCAAGGCATGTTCAGTTTCAAAAAATTTATCTTAAATGTAAGCAATTTAATTATTGCAATTAGTTGACATAGACAATGACAATAGCTGTGTATTCTGTCCTACAACTACAAATGATTATGAATACTAAATTGGCGCCTTTAGAAAACTGGACAATGGCAGGTATTGGTACCATGGTCACAGCTCTATAGTTGGTTCAGTGTTTAATGTATGTCCACTTCTTTTCCTTCTTCATAGGATGGAGCCCAGAGAAGTGTTCCTATCATGTTAGTTGGAAACAAGGCTGATCTTCGTGATTCTGCTAGTACAGAGAAACAAAAGTGTATCTCAGCATACCTTGGAGAAAAACTGGCCATGGTAAGAGTGTGTGGGGGAGAGTCCAAAATGAGACAATATCATGATAGGTCATTGTTCTCAGAACTGGAGGCAGTCCTTACCCTGTGTGGTTCACTGTGCTGAGATGGTCCTTATCATGTGTTGTACCTCATCCTATATTGTACACTGTGCTGGAGACAGTTCTCATGCCTGTGCAGTTTATTGTTTTGGACACAACCCTTACTCCTGTATTCTTTACTGTGCTGGACACAATCTTCACCTCTTTGTTTTACACTTTTTTAGATAATTATCACCTTTAATAGTACACTGTATTACACATAGTCCTCATGTTGTTGACTGTTTTAGGGACAGTTCATATCTGTTGACTTCACTGAGTTGAGAGAGTCATTCTCTCCTCTAGTTCCTTGTGTTTGAGAAAGTAATTTCCTGCTGTGGAGTTCATTGTGTTGGGGATGTTTTTAATCCTGTGTTACCAATTTTAGACACAGATCTTATCACTATGTAGTTCACTATAGTAGAGACATTTCTCTTGCGCCTGTTGGAAACAGTCCTCACACATGCTGTGTAGTTCACCATGGTAGACACAATTCACATTTCTGTGTAGGTGACTGTGACGTAGACCTTCAACTTGTGTTGTTCTGTGTTGAAGACAGGCTTCACCCCTATTTATTTTGGTGTGTTGATTGCAGTCCTCATCCTGTATAGAGGACTGTGTTATAAACTATTCTCACCCTGTGTTGAACCAGTCCTTGCTTTTTATAACTGGCTGTGTTAGATATAGTACTCATCCTATGTACTAATATACAGTAGTGGAAGACTGTCCAATACATTGTGTTGGACCCAATGTCTTACCCTTTTCCTTACACTTTGTTAGAGATATTTTTCACCTTGAGTAGTTTCCTGTGTTTCACATAGTCTTTATATTGTGTGGTTGGCTGTTTTAGGGACAATTAATACCTGTCTATTTCTTACCTTACCCCTTGTAGTTTGCTATGTTGTATTCCTCACCATTGTGTAATACACTGTGTAAAAGACAGTCTGAGCGTGTGGTCGATAGTGTTGGGCACTGTCTTCATCTTGTGTAGTTGACTGTTTCTGGGACAGTCTTCTTTGTATTGGAGACAGTCCTGATGCCTGCATAGTTTACTGTATTGTAAGTCATAACTCCTGTGTCTGGCTGTGTTGGGAAGAGTCTTCACCATGTGTGGTTTTGCCTCTGTTGGAAACAATCTTCACTCCCATGCAGTTTATTCTTCAGGAGGCAGGGTCATTCTTTCCCCTTTGTATCGTTCACTTTGTTAGTATAGTAGTTACCCCTTTTTTCTAACTTGGGAACAGTGCACTTCTTGTTGGAGACAATCCTTTGCCTGTATACTTTGCTCTCAGGAGCACAGCCTTTCATCTATAGAGCTTACTCATTTTCATCTCCAATACGATACTTATCTTTTTCATTTCATATGCCAGAAGTTTTCCACTTAGCTTCTTTCAGACCTAGAATCTAGACCTGGCATCTCTTAGCACCAATCTGAGTTCTCAAGTTGCTTCCTCAAACATCTTTTGATGTACTCTTGAAATACTCAAGATTTACTTTACTTCTTCCTGTCATTTCTGTCATATATAATCGTCAAGTGTACTGTTTCTACTACACATGTGTATTTGTGAATTATATAGATTTCTTTTTGTCAGTTTGCTTATGTAAACCTAGTGGAATCTTTTTTTCTCTTGGTGCTACCTATTAGCCATTGAATCCTTCCCTTAAACCATATGGTAATATTTAATCCTCACCCAAGGTTTATGCATCTGTAATTGTCCTTTATTAAAAGAATCTGTCTCCACCTTATTTTACAATGACATACAAGCATAACTGTTAGATTTCTGGCAAGTACAAACAAGCAAACAAACAACAAAAAAGGAAAACAAACAAACAAAAAAACTCTGAGGTATTATTAGAGGAAGACCTGATGGATACTTTTCAGAATTAGAAACAACTTAATGATTACCAAAGCATCCAAAACAAAAATAGAATTTGGAGTGAGACAGGCAAGCTAGTTGTTAGTAAGAGCAAGCATAGACATCCTGAGATTAGTTGGAATTTAGGTAACTGGGGAAATACAGAGAAGAGCCAGGTACCTGGGGATTCATGGGGTAAAGATGTGATGTAAGGTAAAACTAGAAGATTACCTCAACTTGACATTAATCAGGTTATGCTTGGCTGTGGAAAAGCATTTGAACATTACCTCAGAAAGGATGAGAGTCATTTAAAGATTAGAAGCAGAGGAGCAATACAAGGAACTATGCAAGGGCAACCAGTGGAATTGTCTGTGGACTAGAACATTTCACTTCTGCAACACAGGATCTCTGTACTCTGATGGGAGAAGCTGAGAGTAAGATGGAGGAAACATTAGCCATTGGACCAGGCAAACATGCTCTTTTCCCTTCATGGAGACAGGGTCTTATTATCTAGTCTAGGCTATCTAGTACTTACAACTGACCTGATACTGCAAACATCTTTTTGATAGAGATATAATTCCTAGCTGGCTACCTTAAACTGTCATTTTTATCTGCCTCAAATTCTTTGAAGAGAATATGCAGAATTATGTGCTTGATTATTGAAATGCAATTTTGCATTTTTTAAAAATATAATATAAAAGACTTCGGATTGGGAACTATTTCTAGTATTACTATTTAGACTGGTTTGTTTTGTCTGCTTGTTTGGGGCAAGGTCTCATGTAACAGGCTGGATTTGAAAGTCTGCTTATACCTGTTTAGTGCTGATATTCCAGGAACACTCCACTACACCTGGACAATCAGATCTATTTTGTTGTTGTTGTTGTTTATAAGTCCTGAGACTCTAATTTTACTTTTCGTAGTTATTACTCAGCATTCTCTTTACATACATATACATATATAGTTGTTTTACTAGGCAGTGTTTCTCTTTGTAGTACTGACTTCCCCAGAATTCATTCAGTATACCAAGCTGGCCTCAAACTTTGAGATCAGTCTGCTTCTGCCTCCAAAGTGATGGGATTAAAGGTGTGTGCTACTTGGCTAGGAAGAAATGTTTTTAATTCAATAATTTAAATTTCAGGGAATCTAATCAAAGCCTTCACTGAACTGTGTATACTTCCTTTCTACAGACGTATGGGGCATTATTCTGTGAAACAAGTGCCAAAGACGGATCCAATGTCGTTGAAGCTGTTCTCCATCTTGCTCGGTAAAGTTCGCCTTGTGTTTGGAAAAATCATATTTTTCATTTACCTATTAGATATGATGAATTTCTTCATTATAGCTTTCAGTTAAAATATCTGCTGTAGAACATAGTTCTGTCTTTCGTGGTAAGGAAAACACTACATGTATCTGTTATAAAATCTAGTAATTCTTGTTCATTGTCGACATTGACTAGATATTTTTACTACTGAACAAAAGAGATGTAGCTGCAGTATTTTTGAACATTTTGTAAAATATCACCAGGAATGATAATTGACTTATAGAATCATCTCCTGAAACCAAAACTTAAACACAACTAGCTATTATTAGCATATCTATTATAAAATTTTGCTAATCAAATGGGATATACAGAACAAAAAAGGAAATTGCGTATCATAACAGTTGGAATTACTGACCGAATTGCTCAGTTTGTAATTATTAAAGGAAAGCAGTGGTGTGGAGAATGATTAACATTTTGCATGTGGATTATTAAAAACCTTTTCATTAGAAGACTTGCATAAAAATGTGCCTGGCAGTTCTTCAAGTACTGCAAGACATAACACTACTCTCTCCCTGATTTATAGTTTCTGCTTGGTGTGTTTTTTAGTTAGGTTTTTGTCAACTTGACACAAGCTGTTGCCATTTGTAAAGGGAGAGTCTCAACATACTGGTCTATGGGAAAACTTCTGGGGCATTTTCTTTATTAATAATTGATTTGGTACCACTCTGCATGCTACCACCCCTAGCCATTTGGTTATCTGGCTGTGTGGTACTGGATTATATAAGAAAACAAGCTGAGCAAGCCATGAGGGGAAAACCATTAAGCAACATTTCTTCATGGTATCTGCTTCAGTTTCTGCCTCCAGGTCACTCTCCTGTCTTCGGTGATGGTCTGTGGTGTGGAACTGTAAGCTCAAGTAAAGTCATTCCTCCCCAGGTTCCTTCTGACCTTGCTGATTTGTCACAGTAATAGTAATCCTAACTAAGATAGAAATTTGTACCAAAGAGTTAACTATTGACACCACCTTTACATGGGTTCTGGGGATCAAACTTAAGTTCTCAGGCTGGTATGGAAGGTGCTGTACTCTTGAGTTATCTCACTAGTTCTCAAGTCCATTCTTAAATGGAAGCCTATTTAACTCTGGAGTCATCCACATATCTCTGCTTCATTGTAGACATCTCTAATCTGTACAATGAGAAAGAGGACTGAATATTTAATATTTTTAGAGAATTTTATACTTGAATACTGTTTTTATCTTATTTCTACAATTCCCTCTCCCTGCTCCCACTCCTCCATTGTCCTCCTGACTCCCTCTCAAATTCATGTCTTTAGTTTTTCTACTCACACACACACACCACTACTGAGCCCTTTTAATGTTGATTATATGTAGATATATTTGGGATCAACCACTTGGGGTTGGATAACTTATCATGGAGCTCATCCCACCTCTAATGAAGTGCTATAGGCAATCGTGGCTTCTGAAAGAGGGATCTCTCAGTTCTTTTGAGAGGCTGTCTTAGTTAATTTTCTATTGCTGTGAGAAAACACCATGATAAAGGCAACTTGTTGAAGGAAGACTTTTAGAGCGCTTATGGTTCCTGAGGCTTAAGAGTTCATTACCATCATCACAGCAGGGATGTTTGGCAGTAGAAAGGCATAGTGGCTGGAGATGGAAAAAGAGCTGAGGGCTATCATGTCAAATCTTAAACAGAAATCAGAGAAAAAACATGAATGGCACCCAGGTTTTGAAACCTCAAAGTCTGCTAAGAGTGACATCCTCCAGTAGGGTCACACCTCTTAAACCTACCTAAGCAACACTACCATCTGAAGATCAAGTATTCATATGCTTGAGAATGTGGGTGACATTTAATTTAAACAACCACAATTCAACCAATTCCAATGCCAGCATCTTCTAGAAGCACCTTGGTTCCTATAAGACACTAGCCAGGTGGTTTAAGTAGAAACCCATGACCCTGAAATTATTTATCTAGATATCTATAGCTCCCTCTGAGTTTTGTAGCTAATGGCCTGTAATTTGGCATAGATGAGACATTTGTTTAATGGTGGAATTATCAAGGCTTTGTATTTGGAAACTGTGTTAATTTCCTTTTCCTGTAATTAATCTCCACAGGTAAGTAAGCACATGTCTCACGTTTGTTGTAATCCCTTCCTCCCTTCTCACAGGGAAGTGAAGAAAAGGACAGAGGATGACGACAGCAAATCCATTACGAGTCTAGTTGGATCCACTTCCAGAAAGTCACTGCAGATGAAGAACTGTTGCAATGGCTAGATCGCAGCTATCTTCAATTCATAAAGTCCTTGTTTCCAAAATACTGATCGTGGGACCCTGGTTCCCAATGGAGTGGTGCATCATACAACACTGGCCAATGAAGAATTTTAACCTGGAAAATTGAGCCGTGCTTGTCTGTTCTCAGGAACCTCAGGCTTTCTTTGTTCTATCTCAGTGAGCTACTTGGGTTGTCTGACCCCTATAGATCACTAAGAGAAAATGTGTTAATGATTTTAATATAATATGGTAAAATAAAATTACATTCTTAGATCAAAACTGTTGAGAACCTACTGATAAAATTACTTCATAAGAAAATTGACTTTCTAGTTAACCTGTGACAGTGTTTGCTTAAAAATTTAGATGCAAGAGCTTAATCCTTTGTTTTATGGAATTCAGTGTTTAATGCATAGAACAAGGAAACTGACAGGCTATTATATATTATTGCTTTAAACCATAGATGCTATCAGATAGCATGAATATTTTTCATTTGGCCAATCAGCTTTGCTGTTACCTAGTCTTATAATACTGGGTATGTCCAGGCCATATTACACCTCTTGAGCTCTGTAAAATAAGGAAGTTAGTCACCATTGTATCTTGGATTCTCTAGTATTTTAAGAAGCAGGAAGGGCACAGTGGTTCACAGTTACTAAGGACCCTGTGAAGCATACTTTTTGATATAGAGGTATTGGCTTTTCAAATTTCTGAAGTAAGAAATAATTTATTTGAGAAATTGGAAATGTTTTAGACATCAGTGTAAATAAAAATACTTTTTTGTGAAAAAAGAATGTTTAAAAATGTATGTAAAAAATACAATATCAAGAATACTTGTGAAGTCTGAGGCTTAAATTGTATGTGAAAATTTTAGTGAAGATATTTATAACACATACTACCTAAAGAAAAATGCTACAAAAATGTATTTCACCTACTGACTACCAGAGGCTGAGGGTAGTTGGCACTAATGGTCAATGAGCATGTGCTTTCTAAGGAGGATGACCACAGTCTTCTAAAATTAGGTTAGTAGTAGTGGCATAAATTGGAATATGCTAAAAAAATCACCAAACTTTGTATTTGGAAAGGATAAGTTTTATGAATCTGAATATGTTTCATAGACAAATACAGTGGTACCTAAAGTAACAACATTTTATCAACAGACTATATTGTTGCTATTTTACATTGACCTGTGATTTAGAACTTTACCTGTAGCATAATGGCATTTCCTCAGCCCCTATCTTCAAGCATTTCCTTTCTCTTTAATGAACAATGGGAGATTGTTATTAGGCATGACTTTGGAAAGTATCATATTGAAAAGAGAATTACATTTAAATGTTAGTCCGTCCTTTGGATAATGTGACTTGTGACTGCTTATCACCCAGGACATGGTTAGTCTTGCTTTTCATCTGGAACTTGGAGTACCTCCCACTCCTTCTGACCAAAATATCTTTAAGAGGCAAAGGCCTTTCTATCTGACCCAGGATGGGGAAGCAAAAATAGTGTTACCAGTAGTCAGAACCAGTTAGATAATTCTTAACGGGAGACATTTTGGTTCATACAGGTCTAGGCTTTGAATAGCTTACCCAGAACATAAATAATACTGGTTTCTTATGTGAATTGTATTATGTATGTTCAAACATTCCTTTTTGATGAACTTAAAAAATTCACTGGGCTAGCAATGTGTCTCAGGAAGTAAAAGTACTTGTTGCCCAAGCTTGCCAACCCAAAATTTGTGTCTGAACTCACAGTGGGAGAATGAATTCCTGAAATTGGTTTCTGACATTTACAAATGTGTGCCATAGTGGCCAAATGATACATGCACACACATAGAGCAATAAATAATTATTTTAAATAACATTCCATTTTGGCAAACACTTTTGTGCTTTTGATTTTTGTTATCAAACTTTAAATACTTTCAGCTTCATTTCTTTTTCCTAATGGGGAATTGATTAGGTACCATTATACACAAAAGCCACATCTTTTGAATCTTCAGCAACTACATACAAATGGCTATTTTATGTTTCATGGTTTGCAACCCCAGTTAACAGGTTACATTTCTGACAAAAAATACTTCCTGAGAAATTGATACAGATGTCAGGTGAGAGTAGTGATTATTTTTGTAACATTATTTTTGTTATTTTGTAACATAGATGTTTGCCTTACAGAGTGGGGTTCCTAGACAAGGGTGAATCTTTTGTATTAATAGATGGTACATGTGTGCCACTGGCTGAACACACTCTGGTAGCATGCATGTTACCATGTTCTCTTTTTTCTTATGTTATTTACCTCATATGTTGTTTTTTCTTCCTTACTTTGGAGAGAGAGAGAGAGAGAGAGAGAGACAGAGAGAGACAGAGACAGAGAGAGAGANGAGAGAGAGAGAGAGAGAGAGAGAGAGAGAGAGAGAGAGAGAGAGATTGTTAATGCAGAAGTTCTATGTGGGGTTTTGCCTCTAGTTGTGGATCCAGAACAGCTATGTTGACTAGAAAGTTGTCTAGGTAACTTGAACAAGTCAACATATTCAGTGATCCGAATTTAAAATATTCAAAGTAGAGGTTTCTATCTCTGCTTAACAAACTTGTTTAAGGAAAAGAAATTCAAAATTCTTTTTAGGTGACTTTCTGGGAGACTGTATTTTGATTTCTCTAAAGTATTCCCAAGTTTAAAGTATATTTAAGGACAAAATAATGCTTTCAATTTAAGCTTACTTTAATATATTCACACTTTTTTTCAAGTATCTTATTTTGAATCCATTTTTCCTTAGACAACTTTTAAAATCACAATGATGCTATATCCATGTTTAAATGCACTTTATCATACTAGATAATATTTTAATCTCATTATGGAAAATAATGTTGGAAAAGTAGGTATTTTTTCATTTCTAGGCCTATTCATTTTCATAATTTATTTTTCTACATGCTGCTTTATACAATATTGTATAACATTTGATTATTTAATACTAAGTGTAATTTGAATAAATACAGACTGTCCTCCCTCTTCTAAAGATAAAGTTGAGGTTAAGGGTAAGGATTTATTTTCATATTTATATAGGAATTAGCCTCGGAATATTAGTTTTTTTAGGTTTTTGCTGTATATACATTGTAAGAAATAATGTATGTTTATGGCAGGTAAGCAACTGAGAAATGAGTCACTGTTATATGATTTTTATGTATATGGTTTACATTTTTCATAGTTTGAGTTGTGTTTCATTTAAACTGTTTATATCTTTTCGAACCATCAATAATTATACCACAAAGTATAATTGCATACCTATGCAAATATCTAAGGAGTTATAAAAGTCGTGCCTTGTAAATGCAATAAAGTGTGCTTATTTTGGTCCTTGGACAGTTTCCTGAGCTTTTTGTGAGTATTCTGAAGCGGCTGACTCCACAATGTCTATAGGAGACAGTACTTCTTTTTTGGACATACCATTCCTACAGTGGAAGAAACAACATGAACAAATGTGTGGCAGTTGGTAGCTCAGTAGAGGGCAACAGGGAGGTCACTGAGGACACTAGAAGACCAGTTGGACTTTGGTAATAGCGTTACTGGATGAGATATATCTATTCTCTTATTTTTTTAAAAAAATAAATTGGAAAATTTCATAGCTTTACACTGTATTTGAAGTTCTAGTCCACATCTCTTCCTTCTGATCCCCCCCCATATCCTCTACACTTCATGGCCACTTTCATGGACTTTTTTACTTTATTTTTACACACATACACTCCTGTTGAGTTTGTGCAGTGTTTCTTGTCTGTATACACATTTTTAGGGATGAACAACGCTTAAGAAGACTGAATCTCCCACTTCCAGGAGTTATTGTCTATAATTTTAATCAGTGGGTGGGGCCTTGCCATCCTACTATCAGTACACAGGAATGATTGTCTGACAAAGAAGAATACACAAGTCCCATAGTTGAAGTAGAGACGTAGCATGTTATCACACAAGAGAATTCCAGTTAGAGACAGTCAGCTATTCAAAAGGCAATATTCCTCATCGGTTGTGCCACATGAGTTTCATCCAACAGATATATGTATTTCTGGATGGTTGGCCTTCTAAATATCAGCTAAAATCTACTGCATTATTGTGTGGACTCCATCAAGGTTTACGTTTTTTGTCCTGGTTTTCATCTATGGAACTAAGCCTGAAGGTGGGGTATAGTGCACATGGGCCACATTCTGATTGACTGTGCAAACTAGGCTGCTGTACCAGATATGTGACTAAGGCCAAGCCTGGGATTTGGGAAAAATGCAGGCAGGGTAGCTCCACAGTACTCAATGGGCTAGGCCAGTGCACATTTGTATAACCTTGGCTAAACTTAGAGTTTACAAATGTTACATGGAAGCTGGGGTTGGGTGGACTTAACAGTCTCTACTAGAATACAGAACAAATGGGAAAAACCATGGAGATTAAGAATGAGGCAAGAGAAATTCATAAAACCAGGATAGTATATATGACCCAAGCTATGTCAAAAGACTGGCAAGGGTTCAGGAGGGCTATCATCCAAGTGTACCAGGATTTTTCTTTTGGGCCACATGACACAGAGATTTTGTGCTACTTATAAATGCTCAGCCTCCCTTAGGCTTCTATCTGGCTAGCTCTTTTAACTTAAATTAGGCTGTTTCTCTTTATCTACCTTTTGCCTCAGGGATTTTTATCTCTTCTTTCCTTATGTCTATTTTACTTTCACTGTTTCTCATGTCTATCTGTCTGGCAGATGGCTGGCCAAGGGCATCTCTCTCTCTTTCTCCCTCATTCTCTTCACTTCTTCTGTTCTATTCTCTCATTCTTCTCCAGTTTAGATATGTCCTTCTATTTACTCTCTCTGCCTTCCAGCACCACCTATCCCTCTCCTGTCTAGTTATTGGCTATTCAACTTTTTATTAGATCAACCAGAGGCCTTAGGCAGGCAAGGTGAAACAAATATAACACATCCTTAAATCAGTAAATACAGCAGAAACAAATGTAACATACCTTTATATACTTAAAATAATATTCCACAGCATGAGCTATGTAACACACCTTTACATAGTTAAATATTCCACAACATCCAGGGAATTCACATAACTGGACTGAAGCCCAGAGTGTGTTACTTAGACTAGATTTTGAAGTTATTTTTTTGTGTGAATGGGCCAGGTCTAGATAGATTCACCAGAATGATATTATGTGCAGGATCACTCTGGCCACTTTTATGGAATCTGAGGGTCAGATCTTTTGATACTCTATCATGTTCCATAATTTTCAGCTAACTTGTCAAAGAACACTCCCCCTCTTCATTTCTTATTTTCCTTACTGACTTATACTTGCTTAATTATACATGTGCTTTCTACCCTTAACCACATTGCCTGGTGAAACCTCTGTTCTGTACTCACAATGCCTACTTCTAAGTTTTGAAAACATACTGCTTTAGCTAATTTTCCGTTATTATAACAAAATACCCAAGATTAACAATTGAAAAAGAGGGTGGTTTTATTTTGATTCACATGGATTGCAGTCTACAATGGTAGGCACTGTTGCTTTGGGGTATGGTGATGCAGCACATCATGGCATAGAGTACCTAGCAAAGTAAGCTGCTCACTTTCTGGCAGTGTAGTGCTACAGGACAAAGATGGAAGATTCAGAGGCATATTATCCCCTTCGACAGCATACCATTGTAAGATTGGAAGGCTTTTAATGAGGCCCACCTCTTAAGGTGTCCACCACTGCCCAGTTGACCAAGTCTTTAACAGATAAACATTTAAGAGACATTCAACCAGAGTAGGTAATCAGTGAATTGATCAGATATATTAGTCAGGCTTTGTATAATGTACCTAGACAAGCAAATGATTGCTATAGGCAGTATCACTAAGCGAGAGAATGCCTTAATGACCACAGGTGTGAGCTCTGCAATCACCTTGTTTGACCTCATATAGGATAATAGTGTAACTGAGCAATGAACACATACTTTAAATTATAGGTTCTTTATTAGTGAAGTAAGCAGGATAGCAAACAATTCTAATGGAATTACCATGAGAACTAAATGAGTTCATGCCTATAATTTTTTGGATAGTGCTTGGCACCCTAACCTACCCCAGTTAGAAACTAAGCATCATTTCTTGTTTTGGATTAGGACCAGAGATTCTGCAGCAATCAATAATTGAACTTATATGTTTTCTGGATGATGTGGAAGATGACACATATGGAAAATTGCCTATTCCATTAACTGTTTCCTGCATGCATTCCTGATGTTTCAAAAGACACAAATTTGAGGTGTTATATACTATAAGATATGGTATAGGAATCAAAGAGGAGGGAAATGATTAGAGAGAAATGAAACTCTGAAAATCAGAATGGAAAGACATGAATAGAATCACTACTAGGTTCAGATTGCCACTGAAAAGTAACAGATAAATGAAGCACTGAAGGGATTAAGAAATGGTAACGCTTTGACTGCGACCACAAATCAGTAATGCAGTAAAAGTTCTGGCACATAATGGAATTTATTAATTGGAAAGTAATCTTGCTGGGGTCATTGTCATTTATAAACAGCAGGTATCTACTAATATTCTAGCTGTCAACCCACTAGAAGTTTACTTCTGATGGAAAAATCTCATTTTAGCAGTGCTGTGAGAATACAGACTCCAGAATTTCTTTTGCTTCTGTCTGTAATTTTACATGTACTGTTGCATTATTATATCCCTAGCAATTACAGAGAATTCACTGTATCTAGAGTGTGTGTGTATCTCATGAATACATCTCAATTAACTGGGCATTTCTATCTGTGGATTGTCCAGAAGGTTGCTCCTCCTTAGCTGTATTGTTCAATAGATTTTGATAATTTTAGTCTATACAGAATTTTGATGAATAAAATAAATACAAAGAGATGCTACTCAAGTCAAGGGTTATAAGTTCCCATTATGAACTGTCTTGGAACACAGTTAAAAATCAGCTGTTTTTCCCAGCTACCAAGATGACTGTATACTATCAACTGATAGTATATAATATAAAACTTCAAAGTGCTTTAGATTAGACCAGTTGACTTGTTAATGGGTTTTAAGTTAAACTATTCTCAGAAAAAATAAAATCTTATTTACAAGCACATATACCCAGCTCTCTGGTTTGTTGAGCCAAGATAAAAATTGTGAAGCAGCTTAATTTCTGTGACAGATCTGGCTGATTACTGAGGACAATGATTAACTCTCTGCACAGATTGTTAACCTCAGTTTTATGACCTTTATTCAGACAAACCACGAGAAAAGATCTTCTTACTCCCAGGTGTACAAAAAACAAGCTACCTTCACAGCACCAAAAAAAAGTTGCAGGTTTCACTTTTTATGGCCAAAAGTTACATACAGGACAGAAAAATATATTGTGGTGAAAATTTGTTGGTGATATAACAAATAAAACTTGCCTGAAGATCAGAGTGCAGTGGTAGCTAGCTATTAGTTAACCATAGAATTTAGGCAGTGGCAGCACAAACTTTTAATCCCAGAATTTGGGATGCCAAGCAAACTGATCTCTGTGAGTTCAAGGCCACCCTGGGCTATGTGAGATTGATGCAGTCTAAAAGAGAAAAAGAGCCATGGAGTGATGTCTTACATCTTTAATCCCAGTTCTTGGGTATCACCTACCTTTAATCTCAGCACTAAGGAGGTAGAGACAGGAAGTGACATGGCTGGGCAGAGAGAGGAATATAGGGCAAGAGGAGACATGATCCTTAGGCATTCAGTTTGGTGACTTGTAGAGATAGGATACCCAATTCAGTCTGAAGATTTTATAGAGGTAAGAACTAGTGGCTGGCTGTTTTGTTTCTCTATGGTTTCAGTTTTCACCCCTAAATCTGACTAGGGGTTTTTATTATTAAGTCTTATCAGAATTCACAGTGCAGTATATTTTTTTATTAAAAATTTCCACCTCCCTCTCCTCCCATTTCCCTCTCCCTCCCCCCAAATCCCCCTCTTTCTCCAGTCCAAAGAGCAGTTAGGGTTCCCTGCCCTTTGGGAAGTCCAAGGTCCTCCCACCTCCATCCAGGTCTAGGAAGATGAACATCCAAACAGACTAGGCGCCCAAAAAGCCAGTACATGCAGTAGAATCAAAACCCAGTTCCATTGTTCTTGGCTTCTC
>LOJH01079973.1:0-13760 GCA_001685095.1 Ellobius talpinus
CAGACCTTTGTCTGTTCCGGGGTTGGTGAAGATCTTCTCCCAATCAGTAGGTTGTCTTAATGACAGTGTCCTTTGCTTTACAAAAGCGTCTCAGTTTTAGGAGATCCCATTAATTGAATTAGAGCACCAGGTTCACAGAAAATAACCATGAAGATAATGATGTGGACGAAACAGATATGTGTTAGCCTTATAGGAAGGGAGTAGTTGCTGCACAACAATGAAAGTTTCTGAACAACACTGACCCTTGAAGTTGTCATCAAAGGAACACACTGATCTGAGTAATTCTGATCTCAGCATGTCAGTGAGCCATTTTTAGGGAGATTATGGGAAAATAATGACTGCTATCTCTGAGATGTCATGGATGTTGCAGATCTGTTGGAACAGGACATAGGTCTTCTGAGTAGCAGGAGAAAAACCTGAATTTGGAATCCCTATTGGTGATGGCCATAGAACAAAAGCAATAGACATCATAAATATAACAAGGAGATCCAGAGAGTTATTGCTATACCATAGCATACATAAATTTGAGTAATGTTTTAACCCTGGAATGTTACTTTGTATAATGACACAACCATTTTTATGGTACATAATACAGCACAATTAGAGTTTTAGAAGACATTTTTAAAAAGAAAACTTCAATTGAATTATAAGCAAAATGAATTTTCAACTTTATGTAGCAAATAATTAATTAAAATAATCATCCTTTGATTAATTTCTTACTCATATGATGCTAACCATCTGTATTTCACAATTATTATTTATTAGCGACAGTTTCAAAACTTGCAAAAAGTTATGCCTTTTTCTAATTGGTGTTCAATGTCATTATAATTCTCTATCATGATAGTGGCATCACAGTCTGTAGAACTGTAATTCTTAAACCATTGTTGAAAGCCCCTAATTATCTCTAAGTTTTGGAACTTTACCTAGTGTTTTTTCAAAAAAATAAATTCACATTCTCTCTAAGTCATTCATGTGGTAAAAAGAATCTTGGTTTATTTTTGTCATTGTCACTATTTTTCTCCATTATTCTTTTTCTCTCCTCCCTTGGGTGCCTCTTGTTGCCCTATCACCCTAAGGCAGAATGTTTGAAAAGTTGTTTCTCATTCAAATGCTCACTTAGCCCTTTTCTCTGCTCCCCCTAAGCTGTTCCAGCACATGTGCTCTTCCCTGATGTGTTGTCGTTTACATTTCATATCACATCTCCATCATATTGAAACCCCCTTTACCTAGTTGTGCAGCACACACCTGCTACGTTTCAAACTGTGAGGTATAGCAAACTCAGTCACTGTGTGTCATTTAGTGCTTGAAGCTTTGTCATTTGGAAGAGTATCTGCTGCTCTCTCAGTGATATAATTACAAGTGATATATGTATTGGACATTGGGGAGGGGTCCCATAAGGAAACAGCCACAGAGAAGGGACAAGATGCTAACATGATAAATTGTCCATACACACATTTTCTTGAAGAAGCTTTTCAGTTGATCATGCAATCTGTGATTGTATGCGAGTGGAGGATGCTTGCATAACAGAGCTCTGAGGAAATGTGCTTCAGAAGGAGGGAATGATGAAGTAGATATGTAAAGATCATAGCTTTCCAATAAACAACATGAAAATGTTTATGAGAAATGTCTATTCTATGTCAAAGTATGTGCATTTAATTGGATATGGTCCCCAAAGCTGTGGAGTGATTTTCATATGGCAAGGAGCAAATTGTTGATGGAGTTTTTCTGTTCTGACTGCCTGCTCTCAAAGAACCACTCAAAGTCTTACTATTAATTATAAAGGATCAGCCAATCACTCAGGTTTATTACTAACTAGCTCTTACATTTTAAGTTAAGCCATATTCTTTATTTGCACTCTGCCATGTGGCAGTACCTTTATTAGCATGACACAGTTCATCTCCTGCTCCCTCTGTATCTGGCTGGTGACTCCAGATTCCCTTCTTCCACCCAGCTATAAACCAATGATCTCTTTATTAGCCAATGAGAGTAATACATATTCATAGTGTCCAAAATTTGTTCCATAGGTTTTCCCCCTTTTTGTCTAAATAAAAAGGTTTTTGTCAGGTGGTGGTGGTTCACACCTTTAATCCCAGCACTCAGGAGACAGAGGCATGTAGGTCTCTGTGAGTTCGAGGCCAGCCTGGTCTAGAAGAGCTAGTTCTAGAACAGGCTCCAAAGCTACAGAGAAACACCATCTTGGAAAAATAAAGTTTTAACTTACCACAAAAAACAATATATACCCTATTATCTCTCTTATCTTGGTGAGTCCAAAGTTTCATATCTAATTTACCTATCTATCATAACTAAGAAAAATCATAATTATAACTATATAATTTTCAACTCCATTAAAGACCACAGAATGATACAATATTACTTGAGTAAGCAGGAAGTACATAGCAACTGACTTCCAAAATCTAGAGAAGTGATAGAACAGCTGGCTGTCTGGACATTCACCCAAGTTTCTGGGGCATACATCTCTGGCCTGCATGTCTGGACTATCTGAAAGACTTTTTTGAGGAGGGAATTTGAAGGATTTTCCTAATTTGTCTTGGTAAAGTTTGGTAGACTGTTGCTTCTTCTTGTTATTTTTTTTCTTTTGTTTTTGATTTTTTTGCATTCTTCTTTTTTTGCATCCTGTTGGTTCAGTTTGGACAGTAATGTCAGCAATTATTGAGCCAAGGGCAATTTCTTTGCCCACATGGCTAGGATTTTCCATAAGCAAAATAAAGTTCATATGAGGATTTTTGATGCCAATCATCTTTGTTGAAGTAGATCAGTGCTGCCAGGAACAGATGTGTCTCACTATCATAAAAAGATTTAGGTTATTAAACATATTAAAAGCCATATTCTATAGGCATTTCAAACACTTTGAAGTGTTTGAGGACCATCTATTTATTTAAATATATCTGACTATGACCTTGAAAATATACCTAACATAAGTGTGACTCTTATAGATGACTATTAATCTGTATTTCCTAATTATATATTACATTTTAAAATGAGTTCTATAAGCACAATTTCCCAAATAAGAATGAAAACATAGTACAGTTTAACAGAAATAATTTTAAATTTGTATTAGTAAACCAAAATACATAACAATGTAAAATATTTAAGATTAATAGTGTTTTTCGGATTAAAGTAGATTCAATTATCTACCTTTTATCCTACAATTTCTACATTCCTCCTTTATCTTTCATAAAGAGATTCTTGAATCTAATCTCCTTTTTTCAACCTTTTCCCTGACAATGACCAATAATAATTTGTAACCAACCTTTCTTAAATGATGAAAAACATTCAAACTTAATCATTAGGGAATGCAGACATGGCTCTCTAGACTACTTCCTTTTCTTTGTGGGCACTACAATGGAACCTTGAGAAATTTGGTATAATAATGAAGTCTTGGCCGATGTAGTCCATGTGGATGGACAATCTCAGCCAGAAGCAAGGAAGCTGTTTTGGATGCTGGATTACTTGGACCATCTGTTTTCCCTAGTGTTTGTTCCTCTTTCTCTGAAGATGCATAAGCTTTTAAATGTAACATACATATTTGCATTAATAAATGTATTAACTATGCATTGTATATAAGTCAGTCAAAGATGATTTTTGTTATGTGTTTGATCAGGCAAAAACACTATCTTGTGTCTTATGGTTCTTTTAGGCCTATTTTTTTTTCATGTTTGTAGCTAGAATTTTCAGGGATCTTCCTCAAACAAAGCCGATTTTCTTTAACCTGGAATGAAGCCACAGCTTATCATTTTCTATATAAATCAAAGCAGAACCTCTTCCCAAAAGCGACATACCATTTTCTTTAATTTTGAAGTCAAGATATTCTTTAAAATATGTAGGCTTGTTTAATATAGCAACATTTTCACCATGTTTGTTAGCAGCCATTGCTGACAACTAAGTAGTCAAAAATTCAAAGAAACACAATGACATACAGTATCCAGATTTTCTGAGTATTTTCTATCTTTATGAGGCCTTTTTATATTACTTTACTACTTTTTAAATAACCTAATCCTTTTAAATATTTTTTAATTTAAGACTGTATATACTCTTTTCTCCCCTCTCCCAAGCCTTTGTATATTTTTAAACACACCATAACCCATTTAGAGGTATTTTTTTGTCTGAGTCTGTCTTACTATGTTCTGTAACCTTTTCTGTCTGCATAAGCAAAATCCTTAACTTGTCATGCATCATGCTGTTGGAGTTTGCAATGGCAGCTCAAATCACACAGGAAGCAGTTCAGAGAAGCTTCTCTGTGCTGTGGCCCCTGTGAAAGACTCTGAAATCTACCATGCAACTTAGCTCATGGTTGTGAGTGGCCTCCTCCATCTTGCAGGCATCTGTTGGGAGGCACAAATTTTCACTGCAGCTATCATGAGACTGTGAGGTTAGGAAGCTTTGTTTGACTTCATGTTTGTATGTATAGAACTTTTTCAAAGCTTTTTAAGATGTTAAGTGAATCTATGCCCCATGATGGGCACCATTGGAATTTTCCTGTTCTGATTACCTGCTCCCAAATAACAACTCAGAGTTTTATTAATTTATTAATTATAAGGGCTCAGCCAAAAGCTTAGGCATATTACTAACTAGCTCTTGCATTTTAAGTTAACCCATGTATAGTAAGAGGAGCTGGCCCCATTCCGCCACCCCGCTAGCTTAACCCCCGAAATAACCACACAGAATTATATTAATTAAATTATTGTCTGGCCCATTAGCTCTAGCCTCTTATTTGCTAACTCTCATATCTTGATTAACCCATTGCTATTAAATCTGTGTATCACCACGTGACTATGGCTTACTGGCAGGCAAGATTCTAACCTACATCCGTCTCAGGCCGGAAATTCATGGTGTCTGCCACTCTCTGACCCTGCTTCCCAGCATTCCATTCTGTCTTCTCTGCCTCCCTAAGTTCCACCCTATCAACTAGGCCAAGGCAGTTTCTTTAATAACCAATGAANGCCCATTAGCTCTAGCCTCTTATTTGCTAACTCTCATATCTTGATTAACCCATTGCTATTAAATCTGTGTATCACCACGTGACTATGGCTTACTGGCAGGCAAGATTCTAACCTACATCCGTCTCAGGCCGGAAATTCATGGTGTCTGCCACTCTCTGACCCTGCTTCCCAGCATTCCATTCTGTCTTCTCTGCCTCCCTAAGTTCCACCCTATCAACTAGGCCAAGGCAGTTTCTTTAATAACCAATGAAAGCAGCACAAATACAGAAGGACCTCCTATACCACCCATGTTCCATGTTTATACTCTGTCACATGGCAGTACCTTTATTAAAATAGCATGTTCATCTCCTGCTTTCTGCATTTGGCTGGTGTCTACAGACTCCTGGGACTCTGCCCTTTATTTCTCCCAGCATCCTCTTAGTCTGGTTTTCTCACTTACCTAACCTCCTTCTGCTCTGCTATAGGCTAATGATCTCTTTACTAGCCAGTGAGAGCAATACATATTCATAGTGTAAAAAGAAATCATTCCAAAAAGGAAATGTGAGCATTTGCAGTTGGTTTTGGAAATAATATGGAACATCATTCAAGAATTTATTGTGACAATTTTAAGAAGATTAGCTATTAGTTATGTAGCTGGAGAATAACGACAGGCAAGTACAAAGCATGAAACTTAGTGGTGAGGTGTGTCAGAGATTATGAAGAAAGAAAAGATAGAATACCCATACTGCAACTAGTAGTCAAGTGTATTGATGTTTAAATCATGGCAATGAAGCATGAGACAGAAGCAATATAAAAATATAAAAAGTTTTTTATATTTCTGATTTAAGAAGATTTGATCCATCTAAGCAGCATGAGGAACAGCTCATTTCATGGTAGTTGTACTGTGTGGCTGAAAACATAATGGACTACAAAACACACAAACACACAAACAGAGAGAGAGAGAGAGAAAGAGAGAGAGAATAGATGGCATCTCTTTATCTATCCACAGCATCCTTTGTATCTATTCCAGCCAGCTTTACCTCCAAAAATTTCCATAGCCTACCAAAATAGTGCCTAGAACTGGGAATCAATCATTTTAAGCATGAACCTAACAGGACATTTAGGATTCAGACTTTGTTCATTTGTTCGTTTTGTTCTATTCAGATTTGTTTGCTTCTATTTATTTTATTTTATTATAAGTACTAGTGAGTTGATGCCTTTTTCTTTCTTTCATTTGTTTGTTTATTTATTTATTTGAAACAATGTTTCTCTATGTAGCTTTGGAGCCTGTCCTGGTACTCACTCTGTAGTCAAGGCTGGCCTTTAACTCACAGAGATCCACCTGATTGGCCTCCTAAGTGCTGAGATTAAAGACATGTACCACCACCACCTGACTGCCTGTTTGCTTTCTAATGAGGGCAAGAAAGAAAAAGTGTGGATTTGGGTGGGTGGGGACACGAGGAGGAGTTGGCAAGAGGAAAATCATAATCAGAATATATTGTATGAAAAAATATATTCTCAGTTAAGAACAGAATCAAGCATACTGCTCCAAGACTCCAAAATCTTTTCACTAAAACATAATGCAAAATGCATTTAGTCCAATTTAATCTTCAGTATTCCAATGTGCAAGAATGGATGGATGAGAATAAAGCAAGGCAAAGCAAATGTTAAACCCTTAGTTCAGCATCTGAGTCACATGCCTTGATGGGAACTCCTGTGGGAGTGGGAAGTCTTTCCTATGGTCTTATAGTTTGTAGCTCAGTACCCTTTTATTGGGTTATTCTTCTTCATTGCTTGAAGGTTCTAATAAAGGATGTTACAAATTTGTGGCATATCCAATATCTTGGGAATGGCATACAAAACTTTAATAAGGAGTAGGCTTCACCTTTAAATCTTCTAACATTCTAGGGGCTTCCCACAGTATATTTGACTCTACTTGTGAATAGCTCACAAGTTTTCCTTGACCAGAAAGACAAATAACATATGTTCTCTCTCATATGTGGATCCTTACTCCAAATATTCAACTGTGAGTATATAATCTGGAGTAATTGCAAAGCAAGCGAAGTAGAAGGCACAGAGGAAGGGCAAGCACTGGAGTGGACAATACAAGGAAATAGGTACATGAAGGAACAATGTGGTAAAAGAGGGGGCAGATGTCTTATTGGCTTGGGAGGAGAGAGGTCAATACCAAGGAGAAAAAGGAGGAGCAAATAAGATTAAGAATGTGTGAAACATTTATGAGTAAGCATGGTTCCCTATGTTTACCTAAAATTGTACATAATTCAGGTGAATATATATATATATTTTTTTTTCAAAGAAGTTATCCTACTTGGAGTGAATTGCCTGCTCCAACCCCAAAGGCCATAGACTGTCCAAGAAAAACTCTAGTTTAGGTACAAGAAATATTCTTTCTTAGTCAGGGCAGTACCAGAAATTTCTCACATAATATAACCTATTGATATGATATTGTTGCTATTACTATTATTATCTTTTTTATTCCAGAAACTGAAGCTAAGTTCATAAAGTTCTGACATAACACTTGGAAGATGCCAGCTAGATTTTACTTGAAAAGACTCCTCCATTAGAAGTAGCTCTCACAGTACTGCAAGTTAAGGATCAAGCTGCTAAGGTAGGAGGGAAGAAATCAGTAAGATTACCCAGTTGTGATGACAATGAACTACAACAGTGGCCAATATGGCAAAATATTCCTAAAGGTGCAATAGCAGCACGTTTTATCATGGAAGTAACCAGAAACCACTTTTTTGTTATTGTTGCACTTAAGTTTCACTCAACAGGAGAGAAATCATCCCTGGTATTAGAAACCTCCATGTGACTCATCAGGTCATGATTTTCAGATGAACTGACTATTGCCACTTTGCTAAATGTAAACGGAGAATGCACTGTTGTTTCCTGGCTGCCCAAACCAAATAGTCACACAAAAATATATTAATTACAACACTGCTTGGTAAACTGCTCAGGCCTATTCCTAGCTAGCTCTTACACCTTAAATTAACACATTTCTATTATTTTATATTTTACCATGAGGCTCATGGTTTACCAATTCTGGCATCTTTCTCCTTAGGCAACTACATGGCATCCACCTGATTTTGCCTACTCCCTCTCTATATATCTGATCCTTTTTCCCACCTGGTTATATTCTGCCCTGCCCTAGGCCAAAGCAACTACTTTATTACGCAATGGTAGTAAAACATATGCACTGTATACAGAGGAGAATCCCACATCAAATAAACAATTATAATTCCTAACTATATTCTAAATACCTACCCTTATACCCACAGTCAAGTGTGTCTCTCACCGCAAATCAAAGAAACTTCTCTTTATAGTAGATGGAGACCCTTATAGAAAACCACAACTGTTCTCTAAATGCAAGGAAAAGCTGACTGTGGGGTGTCCAGCCCCAAAGGATTCACCTACAACATAACTCTTATACCAAAGTATAAAAGCATTGTGGAGAAGTATGTGGGAATACTGTAAGAGTCAGAGGACTAGGCCGTCTGTTGTGAGATTGTGTCACTGATAAATTTGAGGAAAATATCACCAAGATATTTCAACAATATGGCTTCCTAAATAAGACCCAAACAAAGACCATACCAATAGAAATGCTAACATGAGAGATAGGAGATAAGTCTCATGGGACCCCATCTGTAGGAAGTTACTATAGGTAACTAGTGACTGATGGGAAAAGGAGAATTTGTCTTCCCTGGGGACAAGCCCTCTAATTGATTATCCAATAATTGGTAGATAACCCAGAAATGATATCCACACAAGCAGCATTAAAACAGCAGCAACAGTGACCAAGTTGCTTGAGGCATATCCCATAACTTACACTCTTCCTGCCTGCAAAACAACAAAACATGGAATCTTCTGCTTTAAGATCAAGAAGTAGCTGGGACCCTTAGGCCAATGCTGCACCATAATGGGGCATTTGATTCTAGCGAAAACCTTTTTCTCCAGGTGGTCCTATTTGAGCTGTTACCCTGATCGCGAAGGCTGTTGAAACACTGGTGAGCAATCTTATCAGAGGCTCTTCAGAATGACTTTACACCCTGGAGAGTATGACTAGGATGGTGTGTATTGAGTGGTGGCTGGGCTGGGATCTGGGTTTCTGAAATATTTATATTGTCAAATGTTTCCAATTATTTCAGTGCAAAACACAGCATGGCTTGTTTTTAAAGGTAATACTCTCTTTAACAAGTATAGCTTCTTTGTTTGGGAACAAACACTAGGATGGGATTTGTACTAGAGTGAGATGAGAATGAATTATAAAGTAATGGCATTGTTATTGAAGCATGTTTAAAGCAAAATTTTAGTGAGAATTAGAGGGAAATGCAGAGCACAAATGAATGAAAAGTACAACTAGAAATGAAGACTTCAGGCTTAGCAGTCTGCCAGATGAAAACTCCCCATACACATTTGTAAAAAACTATTTTAAATTTTCTGAAAACACAGATAAATTATACTTTTGCGTTTTTGCTACTAAATTTCTACCATTTCACATTTTATTGCCATTTTATTTGTCTTTCACTACACCAGTTTTGATTTTGTTTTTCATAACTTGGGCATGGGCTATTGTTTAACATAGGAATGTGGATTGGATCTCACTTTTAATATAAGACAAGCCTTAACTATTTTTTGTTTGTTTGTTTGTTTGTTTTTTGCTTTGGAGGACAAAGGCTGACAGAAATGAATCATAACACTCAATTAAATGCCTTTCTTAAAAGTTTCAAGAGATAGATTGGATAGGAGAGAAACAAGTGAAAAGAACCTCAAAAAACTGACAGTAAATTCTGGATATGGGCAAAGGTGAACCCTAGTTCACTGTAGGCAGGATTGCTAATTTGTATAGCCACTTTGTGAATCAGGAGAGGGAATTCTCTTATACTCTTCAGTACATTCAACAGGAGAGAAACCATACTTGATATCAGAAACCCAGTTAATTATATATAGTTAGTGATATCATGGTTCTTAGATGAAAACTTACAACAGTCACTTTACTAGATCAGAATAATTCAAAAATGCATTCTAAAAACTTATTCTTATATCTAAAGAAAAGTATAGTTTTAATTCCTCATCTTTTTTTTTCTTTTTAGCAAACAGAAACTATTGCAGAAGTCCTTAAATAGTCCCAAGATGGAAAGCAACTGGTCATAGAATATCCACCTTAAACAGGTAAGTCTACAAGATAATCACCAAACCATAACTCAAACAATATCACAGAAAAAGGGAATAGAAAGCTTAGAAGAACCAGATAATTAGGAAGACTGTTGTGGGAATGTGCTTCATAAAATGACAATGTAGCTTCATCCATTACAACTCAGCAGTATGGCTACATAGAAAAGACATGAATAATAACACCAATGGACATGCTAATGTGGTAGGGAGAAGTCTTGGGGCCTCACTCCTAGGCAAAAAACAATCCAATGACTACTGAAAGGAAGAATTAAATTCCCTCAATTAGGTGTCCACAATTGGTTATCTCATATGAAGTACTTCTAAAATCATATGCATATAAGCAAGACTTATTAGACTAGTAAATTGCATGTGTATGTGCTTGTGTGTGTGAATGTGTGTATCTGCATATACATAAAATGTATATATATACACATGCACATATATATATATATATATATCACAATAATGATGTGAGAAAGTTACGAGATCAGGAGGTAAACCCTATAATTATATATTAATTTCACAAATATATTGCATAAAATAGATATCATTTGGAAGAGAGGAAAAGTAAACAAATAGATTTTTTTAAAAATGTTGTAACATTTTCCTATTCACCTTCCAATGATGTTATTCATATGGTGCACTGCCTAGCCTTATGTCAACTTGACACAAGCTAGAGTCATCAGAGAGGAGGGAGCCTCAGTTGAGAAAATGCCTCCATAAGTTCTGGATGAGGATAAACCTGTAGGGAATTTTCTTAATTAGTGATAAATGGGGGGAGTCCCACTTCATTGTGGATGAAACCATAGCTCAGCTGATTTCTATAAGAAAGCAAGCTAGCCAAGCCAGTAAACAGCAGCCCTTCATGGTTTCTTCATCAATTTCTGCCTCCAGGTTCCTCCCCTGCTTGATTTCATGTGCTGACTTCCTTTGATGATGAACTGTAATGTGAAAATATAAGTTGCATAAACCCATTCATCCCCATGTTGCTTTGGTCATGTTGTTTTATTACAGCAGTAAAATCCCTAAGTATTTTGAATGAGCAAGTTGTTATAATTTGTTTTATAGATGAAATATCATTGGTAACAAAAATATCTTGCTATCATGTACTTCCCTCCAGAGCTTATCATCTGATTGCTAATCATGTATAATACTGTACTTTGTGTTTTGAAATGAGGGTTATATGTAACCAGTGATTAGCAGTGTTAGTGTCTCTTTTCCTTACCTTACTAGTTACTTAAAGTACCTGTGGACCAAGAGACAGAAGCACTGCCTGTAACAACTGGAAGAGATACCAATGAAAGAATATGTTCAACAACTTAAAAAACAACATGGTACATCAGAACCTAGTGGTAATACATCAGGAAGACCTGAACATCCTAAAACAGAAGAAGCAGAAGAAAACGACCTTAAATATAACTTTGTGAAAATGATAGAGACCCTTAAAGAAGAAATGAAAAATTCCCTTTAAAATTTTGAGGAAAATGCAAACAAAAATTTGAAGAAATCAATAAATCTCTTAAGAAAAGCAAAGAAAACCAAGAAAAAACAGTCAAACATATAAAGCAAACAGATGTCATGGCTCAATTGAATTTAATAGACATCTGTAGAGCATTTCACACAAACACAAAATAACATACCTTCTTCTAAGCACCTCATGAAACCTTTTCTAAAATTGACCACATACTCAGTAACTAAGCAAACCTCAACCAATTAAAAAAAAGCTGGACAAAAAACACTGTATCTCATCAGATTACGATGGCTTAAAGTCAGAATTCAACAACAATACTAATTGCAGAAAACCTACAAACTCATGGAAATTGAACAGTGCTCAACTGCATCACCCCTTGGTCAAGGAAGAAATAAGGAAAAAAATTATGACTTCCTAGAAGTCAATGAAAATGAATGCACAATAAACCCAAACCTATGGTATACTATGTAAACAGTGCTAAAAGGAAAGTTCAGAGTACTAAGTGCCTGTATAAAGAAAGTGGAGAAATCTCACACTTGACTTAAGGTCACACCTGAAAGCTCTAGGGAAAAAAATGAAGCAGACTCACCCAGGAGGAGAAGATGACAGAAAATAATCAAATTTATGTCTGAAATCAATAAAATAGAAAAAAAAAGAATACAAAGAATCAATGAAATAATGATCTGGTTCTTTGAGAAAATCAACAACATAGACAATCCCTTATCCAAACTAATCAAAAGCCAGAGAGAGAACATCCATATTAACAAAATCAGAAATGAAAAGGGGGACATAAAAAAACAGACACTGAGTAAATGCAGAAGATCATACTTCAAAAGCCTTTGCTCCAAAAAATTGAAAAATCTAAAGTAAACAAACAATTTTCTGGATAAGTACCACATACCAAAATTAAATCGAGAGCAAGTGAATACTTTAAATAAAACTTTAACCTCTAAGGAAATAGAACCAGCCATGAAATGTCTCAAAAACACACAAAAAAGCCTAGGGCAGATGGTTTCAGCACAGGATTCTCTCAGAACCTCAAAGAAGAACCAAGACATATACTGCTCAAATTGTTTACAAAATAGAAACTGAAGGAATATTACCAATCTCTTTTTATGAGGCTACAGTTATCCTGATACCCAAACCACATAAAGACACAACTAAGAAAGAAAATCACAGAACAATCTCTCTAATGAACATTGATGCAAAAATGCTCAGTAAAATACTGCCAAACCGAATCCAAGAATACATAAAAAAATCATCCTTTGGTGTTCAAGTTGGCTTCATCTTGGAGATGCAGGGATAGTTCAACATATGAAAAATCTATCAATGTAATCCACCATAGTTAAACTGAAAGGAAAAAATATGATCATCTCATTAGGTGCTGAGAAAGCATTTGACAAAATCCAACACACCTTTGTGATAAGGATCTTTGGAGTCATCAGGGATACAAGGAAGGTACCTAAACATAATAAAAGTAATATGCAGCAAGCCAACAGCAACATGAAAGTAAATGGAGAGAAACTCAAAGTGATTCCACTAAAATCAGGAATAAGACAAGGCTGTCCACTCTCTCCATATCTATTCAACATAGCACTTAAATTTATAGCTAGAGTAATAAGATAACAAAAGGAGATCAAGGGAATACAAATTTGAAAGGAAAAAGTCAAGCTTCCACTATTTACAGATGATATGATAGCATACATAAGTGACTTCAAAAATTCTATGAGCAAACTCTTACAATGATAAACACCTTCAGTAATGTGGCAGAATACAAGATCAACTCAAAAAATCAGTAGTCCACTTAAATAGAAATGATAAAGGGATTGAAAAAAATTAGCTAAATATCACCATTTGTAATACCCACAAATAACATAAAATATCTTGGGGTAATGATAATCAAAGAAGTAAAATATCTATACAAAAAGAACTTTAAGTCATTGAAGAAAGAAATTGAAGAGGATTTCAGAAAATAGAAAGATTTTCCATGCTCTTGGATAGGTATTCAACATAATAAAAATGGCAATACTACCAAAAGGGATATATGTAGTGATAGGAATGGAGGGCTGCTTTTTGTCTGGCCCAGCTCCTGCACGGCTATCTTATACCCCAAAATAACAACACACAATTTGTATTCATTTAAGCACTGCCTGGCC
>LOJH01079984.1:1733-12694 GCA_001685095.1 Ellobius talpinus
CTCTCTCTCTCTCTCTCTCTCTCTCTCAGTGAGCACCAGGGGCTGCACAGGCTTTTGTTTTGGTTTGGTGGTGTTGGTGGTAGTGGTGTTAATGTGAACAGGGTAACCACTTGGAGGCAGGAGCTATGCCATTCTTTTATGGATGGATTCTGCCAACGGTTATTGAGCATGTAGCAGGTACGGGTCTGGGGATTTCCGCTGTGTAGCAGCCAGACACAGTCTAACCTTCTTGGATCTTAGATTAAGGTGGGAGGGTGGAGCTGAGAGAGACTGACATAGCAGCAGCTGAACAGCAGCAGAAGTTAGGCCTGGTAGAGACAGAAGGTGGACAAATCAGAGAATGTATAATGAAAGTGAGCGGTGCTTGGACCACACTGGGAGGAGTCCCCAGGGAAAGCCCCCGGGAGGGAGGCACCTGAAATATGGGGCAAGGTGCACGAGCCAGGGACCGATTCAGGGAAAAGGCTGGTGGAGCCTGGCTGGGCCAGTGCAACCCAGGAATTGGGGTGTGAGAAGAGGCTGCAAGGGAAAGAGGGGCTGGATCCCACAGGGTCTGTGGGGAGGAGGCATGATTCAGTTCCGAGCCAACTGTAGTGAGAACACCTAAGGGGCTTGGGGGCAGGGTTGTAAGCTGAATGGTTCTTCCACTAGATCACTCTGTCTTACAGGAAAGGAAACTACAGATAGATTCAGTCACAAGCATGGATGATAAGACCGGCAGGAAGCTCACAAGGCTCCAGGTGAGAGCCATTAATGTCAGACCTGGGCTGGAGCAGCAGAGATGGAGGGGAGTGGACACATTGTGAATACTGAGGAGGAAGAGCCAACAGACGGACTGGAATAGAGGTTAGAGGTGTTCCGAGGTCGCTGGGTAGACAGTGGCTGCTTCTCAAATGTGGATATCAGCAGCAGCTGGAGGGAGGACAAAGGGAGCCACACCGGAAGTGCTAAGGTCTCTGAGCCTTAGGTGCTCTGGCTGGAACTGTCCGAAAGATGCTTAGGTAAGAGTGTCATTGAGATTGCTTCTTCCATGGTTCCTGTGAGGCCACCCCCCACACGTACACAGAGCATGCCCCCAACAATCGCTAGACCTCAGACACTCAAATGAGCCTGCATTCATCCAGAGATGCGTCAAGCCCTCGCTGTAGAAAGGCAGTGCTTCCTCAACATTCAAACCCAACTACAGCATTGCCATCAATTGTCAAGAGGGAGTCAAAAGAGTTAAGTGCATAGTGAGTCTCACAATCTCTCAATTTATCCCCAAGCTTCCTCCCATATTAAAGTTTGGATACTTAGGTCCTAGTATAATAAAATCTGGATTAAGTTGTGGAGGAGCTTAATGGAGCCAAGCCACCGTGCCAAGTTTCAGTTAATACATTTTAAATGAAAACACACCAGCAAGATTTAGAACAAGGGTCAGGAATCATAAAATAAATACCACAAAAATAATTCTTCATTGTGAAATGAAGGGTGTTATGCCCCTGGGAGTCTAAGATCTCTTTTCAATCAATCTTTTCACTTGGAGACAATTAGCAAGGCCCTGGCAGGCGCTGCTCAATGCCCGGAGTGAAGCAAAGAGCAGCAAAGCCAGGAACCAAAGCCAGAGACTTATCTACCTTCGTTTTTAAACTTGGCTCTGAGCGTTAGCAAAATATTGTTGGAGGGATGAAACCGACAGACCTGCAGCTGGGCAAGAGGAGAGGGTTAGTGCCCTGAGAACAAAGAGTCTGGTTGTGTGAGCAACCTTCTAGAACATTCTAGAAGCAAAATGATACTTAGGTCTCTAGGGGTGCTTTGTTGTCTGAAGATTATAGGTGCTGGGTCTTCAGTCAGCAGTGAATCAGCTTCCTGGCCCTCCGTCTACCACCAAACTCTTCTCAAATTCTTCCAGAGAACAGTGCTACCCACAATGGAGGCCACGCTCCTAACTGTGGAGGATGCCTGCTGTCATCTGTCATCTTTGCCCTTTCTGTGGTCTCAGTCCTTCCCAACTGCACAGGTGTTCTGATGGCTCAGACAAACACCAGAAAGCAGCACATCTCTAGCCCTATGACCTGGAAGCTGTCCCCTCCCTGCCTCTCCCCCCTCCACAACCTCAGAGAGGCTGTGTCTCCCCGTGGTTCACTTGGACCTTTTGGGAAAGTCCACAGCGTTCTCCTGCAGGTTTCTTGGTGACCTCCCATTCTACTGTGCTTATCCTCTCTGTCTGTCGGGTTGGCTGATATTCCCAGGTAGCCAGCTGTTAATCAACTTGCCCACCTCCTGTGGACCTCAGGGACAACACTTGCCACTCACTGCCATGTCAAAGTTCCCTGATGATATGGACACATGCTCTTTCATATGAAAACCAGAAAAACCCATCATGAACAAATGTGCCAATGAGTTCCTATGTTTGGGGAAGGGGGTGGTATTGACTGTTTCAGTGAAGCAGACAGGAGTCCCAGACAATATGCCTGGTAGCTCAACTTTTGTAGCAGACACCGCAGTCAGCGCTTCAGCACTAGAATGAACACAGACTCACATCTGGGCTGAAATTTGGCACGGTCTCATATTCTAGGCTCTTCTGTATCAAAACCAGCTGTATCTATCTATCTACTACAAATGGAGGGTTTGTTCTGAGGAAGCACAGGGATGCTACACAGGTCCGGGCAAGGCCGAGCATGGCCCATTGTCAGCCTCACGGTTGGACAAACGGACCGTGGCTAGCAGTCTCCAGGCCAACACATTAGTATCATTTATCCTAATTAAGCCTGCTCTAAGGGGGCCTGGGGTCTGGCTGTGGCGCATTTGTGGAGAGCTGTGGGAAGCCACCATGTCCTACTCAGAGAGAATAAACAGCGATAGGCAAGCTGGCCCCGGACAGCAACCTCAGTTTTTAGAGAAGTTATTTTCCAGTGTTGGAGCAGTGCCTTTCTTCGTCCTTTTCCTCATTTTTATGCACATTTCTACTGCTGGCCTCCAGCCAGGTCCCCTCTGCCAAGAGAAGGAAAAGAATGAGAAAATCTAGGGTTTTTTTTCTTATTTTGCTTTTGTTGTTTTTGTTTGTTTTTTACATTTTTAAACTGGAAACATAAGGTGTAATGAATATATGCAGAGGGAAAGGAAAGAGGAGCTGTGTGCCTGTGTAGAAGAGAGACGTCATGGAGGGAGAGCATCCCACACTCAGAAGTGCATCATGGTGGGATATGGGTGAGGGAGGGGGACCCTTGTGGTAAAGTCCGCATTTCAAGTCGGGAGCGCAGAAGAATGTTGGAGGCAACAGTGGATGGGCGGGGGGCGGGGGTCTGGATTAGGTTGCTACTTTTAATTTCTTCTTGAGGCAGGGTCTGCTTTTATAGCTCATTCTACCCTCAAATTTATGAACCTCCTGCCTCAACCTCTGGGAGTACTGGGATTATAGGCGTGTCTCAGTGCCCGCAGCTCAGTTGTTGCTTTAATGACTTGCTTGAAACTCATGTTCCTGTTCTCTAAGGAGCACCATGGAGATGTTTGCATACGTTTCCCAGTTCAGAGCTTGCTCTAAATCCCTAGGTTTGCATACAGTGTTTCCCAGTTCAGAGCTTGAAATCCCTAGGTTTGCTTACATCATTTCCCAGGTCAAAGCTTGCTCTAAGACCCTAGGTTTTCTTATAGTGTTTCCCAGTTCAGAGCTTGCTCTGTAAGTTCTGCTTCTCACCAGACCGGTCTTCTCCAACCACAGAATTTCCTCCTCTTGATTATCTTCCAAAGTCATTCTCCATTATTACTTCTGTGAATGGTGACATTCTGGGATAATCTGGCTCTCTTTCATATGTCCCATCATCTGAAAACCCACTCTCTGAAGCTACAGACATGGTGCAATGGTTAAGCACACTTGCTGCTCTTGCAGAAGACCAGGTTCGATCCCAGCACCCACATGGTGACTCACAGCTGTCTGTAACTCTAGTTCAAGGGGTCTGATGGCCTCTTCTGACCTGCAAAGGCACCAGGTACACATGCAATAAATATTGATGTATGTAGGCAAATATTCATAGGCATATTTTTAATTAAAAAACACATTTTCTGTGATTTATATTCAACCCCCCCATACATGTCACCAGCCTACCCCACCTTCTGCAGCTGTTGACAAGAATCTTCGTCTGACCCAAGGTTAGAACATGTGACTACCAGGCTGCCTCGATGTTACAGTTACCTGGGATAAGCACAAATGAAAGAGAAGCAGGAAGGAGATTATCAGGGAAGAGAATTTGTTTGCTCCATGAATGAAAAGCAGAAAGAGAGAGAGTTTCTAAGCGGCCATAGCAATGAGACACTTAGAACCTGCATCTACAGCTCAAAGGCTAGGTTTGGGGAGACATTTTGAGAGTCATTACACAACAAGTTTAAATTTGAACCCACAGTGGTGCTCTGTGTGAATGGTGTTAGTCCCCTAGTTGCTTTTCCTGCAACCATGAACAAGAAGCCCAAGGGAACAATTCAAAGGAGCAGAGGTGTGTCTGGGCTCAGAGTTTCAGAGAACATGGTTGCTTGATCGCACAGGCTTGCAGAGAATACCACAGCAGTGGCAGCATGTGGCAGAGAACCGCTCACTTCGTGGTGGGAGTGGCACAGAGAGCAGAGAAAAGAAGGGTCAGGTTTAAGATGCCAACAAAGGCTCATACCCAGTGGCTACTTCCTCCATCCACAATAGTGCTTACTCTCTGGGGATCATGTTTTCCATTCCTTTAGGGAGACACTCCATATTTAAATTGTAACACCCACCTACAGGTGATCTATATTTGCATTCATCTATACGTTGTCACCTTTCATCTCTGCAGTCAGGATGCTCGCTCCACCCACAGTCACAGTGCTGGTCCTTCAATACCTCGTTTCGCAACCTTGTTCTAACTCAGTGACTCTCCTGTATCTTTGACGGTCTTTTACTAGCAGGTCTTAATCTTCAGGATACACACATGTCCAAATTGCCTTCATCTTTAAAAACACAACACATTAATTAACTGAAAAAAAGGAGAGAGGGAAAGCATCTCCACCTCTAACCCTGGCTCCCCCTAGCCCCTGACTTGTTTTTGTGTTCTCGGCTTTCCCCTGAGGGAAAGAAGTTTGCCTGGAAGAGAAATAGCTACTCGGGTATTTGCTTCCTCATTTTGCATCAGTGGCGCTTGCCGAGGTCACTGATAATCTCAAGTGTCTCCAAACCCAAAGGATTTGCTTCAGTTCTCATATCAGTAGCCGTTTCTGTAGCCAGCACTGCTGCTCCTGGAGAGTCTCTGCCCCCTGGCCTCCAGGGCTCAGTCTTTCCTCTGTGACCGTCCTTGAGAACTCTCCTGTAACCTCCACACTCGAATCCCCCACAGTTTAAGCCTTGTGCCACATCTTCTCTCCGGTGCAGAAGCCCATCCCCCAGGAGATGCTGTCAGGAATTCATAATTTAATCCCATTATCTTCAGAGAACACCTTCCCCATGATTTCATTTCTTTCCATTTCTGTGACTTACTTCATGTTCCAGAATATGCTATCTTAATGAATATTCCATCTACCAACAAAAGGAATGGGGATTCTGCTGTCATGAGGGGTGTGTGTGTGTGTGTGTGTGTGTGTGTGTGCCATAAATGTCTGTGATATCACAGTGCTGATGCATTGTTCAGTCTCCTGTGTACTACTTACTGATTTTTCTCTATCAATTATGAAGAAGACAGGAGCTATTGATATCTTCAGCAGTACTTCTGAACGTCTCTTTCTCTTTCCAGTGGTTCCTTCTTGGGTCTTCAGCTTGGCTATTGATGAATATACATTTGAAGTAACTTATCTCCGTTCTAAATTGAAAACCTTATCATTATTACTAGCTCTTTCTCTTTGTCTATGGGAGTATTACGTCTTCAAAATCTACTACAGGCCCAGTGAGATGGCTCAGTGGGTAATGGTGCTTGCTACCAAGCCTGACAATCTTCCATCCTAGTCTTTTTCTCCCGCCATCCTCTTCTGTGACAGACTGAGAGGCATCAGCTGACCACACAGACAGCAGTGGCCACAGCTGGTCATCACTGTCCAACCTGGTCCCATCAGATCAGCCACGGCTGCATTCTGAAGCATCATCTTTCTGCCTTCGCTGGCTCTCTGGAAGAATTCATAGGATTTCATTCCAGCCCCTTGACATTTTCCAAAGGTTTTCAAAGTAAACAGTCTGAAACAATTTAATTACAATGCTTTGAAACTGAGCTAAGATAAGTGGAGTTGAAGAATGCACACCAAATTCTAGGCAGACACAAAACCATTCCTAAATGAAACTGTCAGAATAGAAAGGACGCATGTTTGGCTCTCAGCACTGAGAGGCAAACCCTGAATGGAGACAAATAAGAACGTATGTTGAGCGGTGATGAGGTTGGAACCAATGTCCCCGGGAAGCTGGGGTCTGTATCCTTTTCTCCTTGCTTTCTCCCCAGGACCGCATAACACACAGGAAGTAGTTGAATATCTATTTGGCACAGTACAAAGAGAAGTGCGAAGGTCCAGATACTTGCTGAGAAAACTGCCCACACCTCTTTCATTAAAGATCAATACCACTGATTAGTTATTACTCTGTTCTTTTTCTTTTCTTTTCTTCAGACACTGTAATTCTGGGTAAAAACTTGAGTGACCACAAAGAGCCATATCCAAATCTGTAAGACAGCCGCTTAGAAGTCTTGGGCTGGCCTCTGTATGTGGCAACTGTGTAGATTTTATCTGGGCTCTTATTGGAGAGAGATGGCAGATACATCTTGCCAGGAGAGGGGCGGGGTCTTTTCTGCTGAAGTGGGGTGGCAGGATGCACTCATGTGGTGAGACGATGGCACAAGGATGGTGTCAGCATCCACGTTTGTCTCCCTTTTTTCTACCCAACAACCTGATTCCCGGTAGGAACATCTCTTCTAATCATGGGATTGTGGAGAGAAAGACAATCCCAGCAACCCAAAGGCATCTTAAGTACAAAACTGGAGAGTCAATACAGTGTCTCATAATCAGAGGATCTGATTATTGCAAACGCAAGGGCTACTTCAAGTGTGAGACTTGCCCTGACACTCAGTTTTCTTGTCTTTGTATGTGTGATGTNGTGTGTGTGTGTGTGTGTGTGTGCATGCAGGTATGCACTGGCATTGCACATGCAAACAGAGACCAAGTGACGACCACGCTGAGGTCTCACTCCTCAGGGACCATCCACATTTTTCAAGGATGTCAATACCATTTATTAGAATTATACAAATAATCTCTCTCAAAGCAAAATCTAATATATCTGGCATTCTCTGAAAACAACAGGTACAACTTCTACACATTTGTCCTAAATATCAAACAAGTTAGGACCAGCATGTCTAGAAGAGACCCAGAGCGGTGGTGGCTTCAAGCTGTTTAGTAACCACAATATTGATACAACAATAATGGTGCGCATACATGCGCTCTGGATATTGTTTCCATAACTATCATTTCCTTAAGTTGTAATGATTCGAGACTTAAGACATCTACCGATAATCCCAATTTTAAAAATAAAAAAAAATAGAGACAAAATAGCATGGCAATTTTATTATTTGTGGAAAGTGGGATTGGAAAGAAATTTGGCTTTCAGCAAATTTCACAGGAAAATGTTTTACTTCCGGGGTGACTTGCTCAGGTCAGTCTAGCAACTCACAATTTCTTCATTCAGCTCGAACATGTTTATTATTCCCTATGTTTTAACAGGGCCTCTCACCGACCTTGAGATTGTGAATTTGGCTAGGGTGGCAGCCAGTGAGCCCCAGGTAGCAGCCCACCTCTGTCTCCTAGTGCTGGGATTGCAAACGCAGTCCTCCATGCCTGGTATATTTTGACCCAGGTTCTGGGGACCACATACATGTCCTCATGCTTGTAATACAAGCGCTCTCCCAACTGAGCACCTCCCCAGCCCTTCCCCTGGAGGTTTCCATCTTAAGTTATAGTCAGATCTCTCAGGAGATCAGCAGATCAAATGTAGGCTATAGGAAGCAAAGTGCTACCTGAATGCCCTTGGGATGAGCAGAGTCTAACACGTCAACCGTCAACCGAAGCTCACACAATTTCAGCCCTGTTCTTAGCTGATAAAGTCATTATCCACAGATGCACAGGTGCCAATCGAGTTTCCTGTTGTTGCAGCAAATGCTTGAGAGCTGCAGTCTAAAGGAGGAAAGGGTTATTTGGGGGTCACTATTCTACTGGGGGTCACCACTCTCTTGGGGGTCACAACACCTCTATTGGGGATCACAACACCTCATTGGGGATCACAACTCCTCCATTGGGGGTCACTACTCCTCTATTGGGGGTCACTGCTCTATTGGGGATCACAACACCTCCATTGGGGATCACAACTCCTCCATTGGGGATCACTACTCCTCTATTTGGGGCCATTGATCTATTGGGGATCACAACACCTCCATTGGGGATCACAACTCCTCCATTGGGGGTCACTACTCTATTGGGGGTCACAACACCTCTATTGGGGGTCACTACTCTATTGGGGGTCACTGCTCTATTAGGGATCACAACTCCTCCATTGGGGGTTACTACTCCTCTATTGGGGGTCACTGCTTTATTGGGGGTCACTACTCTAGAGGTTCCAATCCAGCTCAGCAGCAAGGACACAGAACAGAGCAGCCAGCATCACAGAGGTCAAGATGCAGAGAAATGCTCACATCAGCAGGCTCTCTCCGCTCCCTTTTATTTTGACCGATCCCTGGTCAATGAAATGGTGCCTACATGCTGGAGGGAGATAATCCCTCCTTGGTCAGCCTTCTCTGAAAATGTCCTCTGGGCACACCCAGAGCAAAACTTTACCAACAGCCTAGGCAATGCTCAACACCCATCAAGCTGACACTTGATCAAACCATCACCGCAGGTGGACAGCTTTGAAAATTTACACGTGTGCAATGGAACAGAAAAGTCACAGCGCTGAGATGGCTCAGCAGTTCTGAGGAACGGGGCCAAGAACTGTATGAGAAAGACCTGGGCACCTTGTACTACAATTGTGAGGAAGTGTGTTCACGTTGAAACATAACCCAAAGCCTGTATTCATGGGGTTGTGTAAGAGAGATACCCCAAGGAATGAAAGGGCTGTTGATGGCCAAAGCTGTGACAACGTAAGTAGCAAACATTTAAAAGTAGCCTTTGATGATCATCTCATGTATATAACATGATGATATATAACATGTGATCATCTCATGTATATAACAAATATCAGCCAACAAATATTGACCTGAGTAAATGATCAAATGGGTAAGTGGGAAAGGATAGACAAATTGTTCATGCAAAATTATTTTAATTTTTTAAAATTACTTAGTATGTGTGTGTTGTGTGTCTGACACACATGTATGTGGAGATGAGAGGACAATTTGCAGTTCTCTCTCTATCATGTGGGTTCTGGAGCTTGAACTTGGGTCATCATGCTTGGTGGCAAGCAGTTTTACCTCCTGCACCATCTTGCCTGCCCTCTTCTGCAGAATTCTAAACAGTTTCTTGAGGGTGACACACATCTCAAGAAAGTGGACTACGGCTCCCTGCTTCCTAAACATGGTCTGCATGCACTGATTTCCTGCCAAAGAATACAAGAGAAGCAAAGAAACAACGAACTTACAATGCCGACACCCGAAACATATGACCTCAGATGAACGACTAGGCTCCAAATCCACATGACAAGTCATGGTACTGTGTTGTAAGATGGCGTGGTAAGGAGGAGGGTGTTTACCCGTGGTCTTCCCTTCCCAAACCCTACAGCCCTAAAAATGCAAGACTCTGACCAACCCACAGAAGCCAAGAAGGTGTGTAGATTAAAGTCAAGGTGTTGTCAAGGATGGGTCTTGGGATGAATGCTAGGAGAATCTGAGACCATTGGAATCAAGCGTGGCTTCAGTTCAATATAACGCAGCAAAGTCACCCTGCTCTCTGCATCAAACGTGCCATGGATGTAAGATGCCAGGAGGGGATCCCAGGTGTGGGGTGAAGGTACTGTTCCAGTTTGCTTTCCTTTGCTCTCATCAAACACACTGACCAAAGGTGACTTAGAGGAGAAAAGGGTTTATTTCGCTTTCACTTCCAGGTTACAGGCCATCGTCAGGGAAGTCAGGGCAGAAACTCAAGCAGGAACTTGCAGGCAGGCCTGCTCATTATTCCATACAGTACCACCTATGACCAAGGAACTCACATCATCATAAACAAAGAAGTACAGTGGGAACCAAGATGGATGCTGCTTGCTGGATGACAGACAGCTCGGCTCAGCTAGCTTCCTTATTTAGTTTAGGGCCACCTCCTTCCTGGGGGTAATATTGCCTATGGTGGGCAGGGGCCTGATGAATCATTTAATAGTTAAGACAACCCCCCCAGACATGCCCACAGCCCAACCTTACCTAGACAACTCCTCAACTAGATAATGCCAGACTATGCCAAGTTGACAGCTAATCAAGACAGGTGCTCCAAGCTAGCTGCACAGCCTACTGATATCAAACCAGTCTAAAGAAAAAGGGTATTTCTTAAAAACCCTGCCTCAGTCCTTCTGTGTGGTGACCAACCCATTGCTAGGCAGTCTCAAAACAAAACAAAAAATGGTGAACTTAGGTCTACTGAAAAACTCTGTCTCAAAAAAACAAAGGGAGGACCAGTTGAGGAGACATCCCAGTGCTACATTCATGCCCTTGCTGGTGAGTGATGCAGGATCCCCCTCTGTATGCTGTGAATGCCATTGATTGATAAAGAAGCTGTTTTGGGCCTGTGATAGGGTAGAGCAGAGCTAGGCAGGGAAAACTAAACTGAATGCTGGGAGAAAGGAGGTGGAGTCAGGAGAAGCCATGTAGCCCCGCCAGAGACAGATGCCAGAACTTTACCCGGTAAGCCACAGCCTCGTGGAGATACACAGATTAATGGAGATAGGTTAATTTAAGATATGAGTTAGCCAGAAATATGCTTAAGCCATTGGCCAAACAGTATTGCAAATAATATGGTTTCTGTGTGAT
>LOJH01079989.1:0-12689 GCA_001685095.1 Ellobius talpinus
AAAAAAAAACCAAGAAGAGAAATTTTGGCTAGAGCGTTTGAGAAAAAGAAGAATCCTTGCGAAATGTTGGTGGAAGCGTAAATTGGCAAAACAGCTGTGGAAATGAGTCAAGAGGTTTCTGAGAGGCTAAAAAGAGAATTGCCATAATCACCCTCCTTGGGCATATCCTCAAATACCACTTGCAATATAGATTCTTGCAGTCCACATTCAATGTTTTTATGGTCACAGTAGCTGAGGAAAGGGGTAAGCTCGGATCTCCCATCAACTGAGGGGTTGAAAATGAAGACATGGTACTTACTTACACACATACCTGAAAAATTCATCCAGCTGTAACAAAAGCAGTGATTTTCAGGACATTGAATGAACCTGGAAAATTAAACTGGGTGAGGCAGCCCAAACCCAGAAAAACAAATGCCACTTCTTCTCTCTCATGTGTGACTCACAGCTTTTATAGTTGCTCATTTAACAAGGGGGGCCTGTGAAAGGCTGGACAACTGAAAATGGAGTGTTACTGGGAGCACAAATTGGTACTGAGGATCGTGAGGAGGCAGGATGTGACCTGAAAATTCAGGGATAGAAATACTGTGGACTGTGAGGAAGCAGAGATGTGACTGGGGACCGAGAAAGAAGATGGAAGCAATGGGAAGGTCCAACAAACTTAAGGATGTATGTAGTAACACTGCCTTGATTAAAGCTAAAAAAATATTTCAACTGTGAATTTGGGAGTAAGTTTATTCTTTACCTAAAACCAATTTGCATAGAGGGGATTCAAAGGGTTGAGTGTATATATAGAGAACAAATTAAGTATTAGGCAATCTACTTGAATTTCAGCATTAAAGAGAGGTTAAGAGATAGGACAGTATTTTTTTAAATTAGGTAGATGTTATCAGCTCATGGATTTTAATTCCAAGTAATAGTAGCATTGGTAAGTTAGGTGGTGTATATAACAGACAATCCTAAAAAATAGCTGATGAATTTGTGAGTATAAAAACACTGGACTTGTTGCTGATATGCGATCTTCTAAGAAAATCTTAGAAGACGCAGGAAAGCCAATGGGCAAAGCTAAAGTGCAGTAATGTAGATGACATGTTTAATACAGTGTTCCCAGACTTAATTCAGAACTCGGAGGAATAAATACAGTCAAGGGAGAGAGTATGTAGGAAGGTGATTGCCAGAATTTTGAGATCAAGCTTTGCCCTGTTTTATCTTACCCTTTGGCATGTTTCTCAGGCAGTGTCTTGCCTCCAGACACTCCATTTCACAAACAACTTTTGATGCAATTTTGTAGAAAGGATGACCATCCCTGGTTGTACAAATCAATGGCATTGTCTGTCAAGCCATCAGCCATACAGCAGGAGCTGATAAATAATTTGTTTCTGAGCATAGCAACGGTGGCACTCTACAAATTTATCATGATGAATTGAGATTACTAAGGCACAAGGAATTAAAGTCATTTCCTTAAAACCTGCCCAAATAATTTATCGGACACACCAGGCCAGGGAAAGAGTGTAGCTCCCTTTCATGGACCCTTAAAGAGTTAGACCCTTACCATTGATACGGTGATAATCCTACTAAACTGTCCTTTGACAACCCTTGTGAGGGCACACAGATGTGAGCCTGTTCCACCTTGGTTGGTGGTCAGGGAGTTTGAGTTCATTTTTGCTCTCTCAAAGTTGTTGACAACAGGTGGCTACAAACAGAGATTCCCATCTAGAGTGTGGTTAATTAGTATTTTGGGTATAGAGGTGGATCCACTCCCCCTGGATCAAAGGTTGGAGAATTCAAGTCTATTCCTTATATCATATTAATGTAGTCTGATCCCTCTCCCTTCCCCTTTTAGAGTGGAGTTACATAAGCATGTGGAAAGAAATAAGGATGGATTTAGGATTCAGTATCCACTGAATGTCCCTCCCAATGCTGTTCTGTGTTTCTGCCTCTTATTTCTCTCATATTTATGTTCCTTTTGCTTAATGATTCTAATCCTCATGCTGCTACCCAAGAGCATACAGATTTCATCGAGGCTGCTCTTCAACACCTCCTGCTTGTGAATCAATGACCAATAGGCAAAGAACTCCTGATTATCCCAGGGCCTCAGCTTGATTCCACCATTGCTACAAGTACTCAACAATTGTCTGTCTGTCATCCTATTGTCCAGTCTGTCATTCCACCCATTCTTCTTGAACAAGACTTCCTTTTCCACTAGGTAGCTGGTCTCAATACTCAGCTTCCCTCCTAAATCTTGGACCAGCAGTGCCTTGACTTAAAGCTTCTATGGCTTCTCTATATCTTGGTTTGATTCTTTTATCAGTACAGGCACTAGTTACTTTTCTGTCAGCTTCTCTGCTTTTCAGCACTTCTAAACACCATTGACCTCTACCATTCTTAACCCTTTATAGTCATCTTATAACCTGGAAGTGAAATTGTCATACCTTGTAAATTTGTATAGTTTATTTAATTCTGATATGTAGAAAGACAAAAGTTCATCTGTGTTTCTGACAAAGTACACTCATGATAGGGACACACCCTTGGAATTTCAATGATTTCTATTACTCTTTTGCCAACAGATAATTGGAAAAAGATGTGATGAGCCTCATATTTCATCTTACGAGCAAGTTAACAGTTCACAGATGCCAATAAAGGGTGAAAGACTCTAATAAAGATTCTAATAAAGTGTCAAAGATGGATAGCTCACTGTTCATGGTCAGAATTGTATCTGGAGTCTTAGTATTTGGGAACTTACCCACTGAGTGGTTCACCTGGGCAGATTCCCAATGATTTTCATCACCAAAGATCTGGGACTTCCGTGAAACAAAATCTTTCCCAATGTGCATGAATTATGCCTTCTTTTGTTTCTAGCTGAACCATCATCTCTGGCTTCCAACAAAGTTTGTTAAACAAGCTTTCTTGAAATACAGTGTGGAATAAATTCACTCAGTGCTTCATTCAGAAGATGTGAGGAAATGTGAATATATCTCCTTGAGTCTTGCATAGGTACAGGTATGGAAACAATCAGGCACTTAGTGGTTCTCAGCTACATTTAGCTTGTTGATATTTCAAAAGGGCAATAGACACCTTGATTTCGAATAGGTTCAATTTATGAATCTAACATGAACTACACAATCATCGAAAGGAGCTCATCACTTCCTTTGTAATTATTACATTCAGTGTGTGTGTGTGTGTGTGTTCATGTGCACTTCATGAGATCCATGTTTATGTCAGAGGACAATTTTTTGGAGTAGATTTCCTTTTACCTCTCACCAACTCACGTCATCAGGCTTGGTTGATAGGGTCTTTACCTGCAAAGTTCTCTGGTTAGTCTTCTATTTAGAAGTTAGAGGTTTTCGTTAAAAGTATATTTTGAAATATGAGACAGATCTTTACACATTATTTATAATTGACATTTTAATGGCCCAACTGATTTTCTACTTTGTTAATTAATGTTTTGCCATTTTTGCCAGCACATAAGCAAAACACAACTCTTTCAAGTTTTTCCTTTTGCCTCTGCTAGTTAAAAACTACCAATTCCTAAGCCCCTCTCCTAAACGTCCTCATTAGATGTGACAGCTCAGTATTAAATATTTACTCTTAAAATTTTGCAACTCATTCTTTGAAAATGTTGCTTATGTACTATGGTTTAGAACATTTTCATTGCAGATATCTCTGAATCACTGTGTTTGCGCATAAGATGTAAACAGAAATGCCTTCAATAAAATAAAAGAAACAAAAAGAAGGAATTTCGTGACAAAGCTGAGTAAAAGTGAGAGTAAGGTCCTTGGACGCATCTGAGAAACAATCAGAGTCTTAATGTGGAGCGCCATGTAGTCAGAAGACACTGGTAAGACACCCACTTTGCTGAAGAGCTATATTGTAGGACCTAATACCTCAGGGGTGGGGAGCCACAGCTTACATTTTATACTGAAAGGGGTTTGTTCCTGAGGAACAAGATTTCTTTCACTACTAGAGAGCCCATAGCAACTCTGAAACATCTTATGATGGGAACACTAGATTTAGAAATGACCTTGTCGACAGATGGGTAAAACTTTGAGAATTGCTCCAACCAATTTACCACATAAAACATTATAGGAACAACACGGTTTGCTTCTGGAGCAGTCATCTTGGGTGAAGGATGCCAGTAAGGGAGAGCATGGTGGGCCTGCTTTCACAGCAGAGAATTCTCCCCACTGCATAGAAGGCAGGAGGAAGGACTTATACAGAAAATATACTAATAGTTAATAATTAATTAAAGCATTGTGTTTTTGCCCTTATTTTTGAAGAGTGCACATACAATGAAACCATGCACTCTTAGAGATAATCTGTTACAAAATACCATATAAGATATAATAAATAAGAATAATTATAAACATGTTGTATAACTGAGACACCAGAATACTGTGACCAATGGAAAGGTCTCATTTTTAGTTTTCAATTACTAAGAAAAGCCGTTGTTCTAGCATAAGTACTCTTCTAATGAGAAAGGTAGACCATTCTACCAATCTTCCCCGGCATTTACAATGTGACAGACATCACAGAGGGAACAGAAAGGATTTGAGAGGGAATGAGAGGTTGATTTTGTAAATATGCCATTATGTGAAGTAGCTGTCCTTGTTGGCATGCAGCCCATGAATTAGAATCACCAGACTTTGGAGGGACCTTTGTTGGAGGAGGGGCTGCGTTTTGGTTCCTGGCCGATCCTCTAGCTTAGACAAAAAATAATCACACAGAAACTGTATTAATTAAATTACAGCTTAGCCCATTAGCTCTAGTTTCTTATTGGCTAACTCTTATATTAATTTAACTCATTTCTATTAATCTGTATATCGCCAAGTGGCCATGGCTGAGCGGTTACAGTTCACAGCATCTATCTCCAGTGGCTCCATGGCTTCTCTCTCTGATTCTGTTTTCCTCCTCCCATGCTATAGGCCAAGCCAGTTTTCTTTATTCATTAACCAATAAAAGCAACAAATAGACAGAAGNATTGGCTAACTCTTATATTAATTTAACTCATTTCTATTAATCTGTATATCGCCAAGTGGCCATGGCTGAGCGGTTACAGTTCACAGCATCTATCTCCAGTGGCTCCATGGCTTCTCTCTCTGATTCTGTTTTCCTCCTCCCATGCTATAGGCCAAGCCAGTTTTCTTTATTCATTAACCAATAAAAGCAACAAATAGACAGAAGGACCTCCCACACCATACCTTCAAATAAAGAGTTGTTCCACTTCTCTTAATTGGTGTGGGAAGACCGGCCCTAAATGCATGCTGTACCTCCCGGTACAGCTCAGGTGAAAGAAAGGTGGCAGCAGGAACAGTTTTCTTCTCTACCCCTAGATCTGTCCTCAGGCCTAATTGGATTCACACTACTGCTCGTCCTGATTCCTTTGCTGATGTCAGGACCAGACTGTGAGTTTTCATTGTTGCTTTAGGACCAGACTCCAGAAACCTTACACGTTTGTCTCACCAGATTGGGATTGTGGATGCACCCAGCCTTGTGAACTGAGGAATGGCTAGGACATCTATCTCTTCAGTATGGGACAAACACTCTGGGACCCCTCTGACTTCTTGAGATGCCCACCCCCTATCACAGAGCAATCAGGAGTTTCTCAGTCTCTGGGATGAAACAACCCTTTACTATTTTAACACGAGTTAAATTCTTCAGTTCTTTTAATATATGAGTTCAGCCCTCCGGTCCTACATACAGTCTCTCCATACAGTCTCTCCACAGCAAATGTTAGTGGGAAAGTATCAGACAGAAATGTGTACTTGTGTGCCTCCTGTCGGTGTGGTTGCTCTGATGGTCCACTCTGTAGGCATAGCATTTTAATCTTAACTGTGCGACTTAATTCTTCTTAATCAGAGTCCGTAGAAAATCCATGTATGAAGCTTGACTGAGAGAGGCTGAGCTTGTATTTTGCTTCAAACTCTTTTTAAGACCTGTGAGGATGTCTCAGTCAGTAAAGGGCTTGCCACACAAGCATGAAGATCCCAGTTCTGATCCCTGGCACTGACTTAACAGCTGGTCAGGGAAGTTTGTGTCTCTATATCTGGCGGGGGAGGGAGAAGTGAGGGGGGCACCTGGTGGGGCATGAGAGTTCACTGGCCTGCCGCCTTAGCTGGTCAGTGACTTCCAGCTTTTTTGAGAGACCCTGTCTTAAAACTCCCAATTGATGACAGCAGAGGAAGTCATCAGACATTGATCTCTGGCATGCATTTACACAGGTACACACTGGCACACAAACACTCGGGTCCATGCACATGCCCTACACATTCACTCACACACAGAAAGAAAATATTTTGAAGATGAGATTACTATCAATAAGATATAGAATCTAATAGAGAAGAGTAGATTCATGTTTTTGAACGGGGTCTGTGATTCTGCATTAATGAGCAAATTCTTCTCTTCTGATAGGGACAATGAGAATGAAATTTTGATTTTTACCATGTTTGTCTTGTGAGCAAGTTTCAGCCATTGTCAGAAATCACTCATTAATCAGTGAAAAGAACACCTTTGAGCCCAGCGAAAGAAAAATGTACCATCTGTAATCTTTCTTTCTACCTCTCTTCTGTCCCGTTCGCAGTAGCTGAACTGTATTAATAAGCACTTTTGTATCTTGAGATCACCTGACTCTGGGAGGGGGATGTCGGGAACGAGAGAACAACGGTGCTGTTAAAGCCGGTGGTTGTGTGATTGCAAATGTACCGGCAAAATTACCCCCTTGGTTCTCGGCAACAGTTAACATTACCTTATACGGCAAAATGGAGCCCATAGGCAGTACTAAACTCCTTCCAACATGGAAATCCTGCTGAGTTTCTGTGGATTATCCGCAGTCATAATGTAATCATTGTGGTCACACTAGGAAGAATTAGCAGGCTGTAACATGAAGGGTGGAAAAAGAGACAGAAGTTGGAGCGGCAAAGACATGAACCCAGGATAATGGAAGCCTGTCAAACAGAGGAAGTCTAAGGAGCCGGGGCTTTCCAAAAGCAAGGGTGCAGAAAAATTCCCCAAAGGTCACAAAGCTCGGGTTAGAATTTGATTCTAGGACATCTGACCTCAGAAGCTAAAGATAATTAATCTATGTTTTAAGTAATTGTTTTCTGTGTGTTGTATCAGCAATTAGGAAATTAATTCAGGAAACAAATAAAAGAATATTGAGGTGATATCTTCATTTGTAATCCTGAAAATTCATTTACTATGGCAATCACTTTTTTTCTTAAAAAAAAGGCTGTAGCTGCCCGTAAATGCCTTTATTTCATGAAATTAGCAGCAGAAGATGGTTCTTGCTCTCAGATGGTTGCCATGGTCTACCTGGTCAAGCTGTTCTTTACACAAACATCTCCCATGGACAGTGATACTTGCTATCTGAGATCATAAGAAGGTGTTAACCACTGAAGCACATTTGTTGTTCTTTGTGGGAAAACTGCTCTATGAATTCAATTAAAAAATTAAAGACTGTACGTGTTTCCCACCTTTCCCTGAAAACCTGGATAATTTGTAATGCAACAGCTGAAGATGGTTAGAACGGCCCCTTTCAAAGTCACAGCCCATTTGTATGTGAGTGACACAAAGAAGAGGTACCACAGAGCCAGGTGCTAGTGAGCGTGTCACACCCGTCTTAGCCAAAGGGCCCAGAAGCAATACTGAGAAAGCCTAAAAGGCAGCAGTCTTGTTTTTCTTAAATTAGTGACATTAGTACTCTAGACTGACGCAAAAATACTCTGAAAAAGTGGGTGAGAAACTTCAAAGAACGGAGAGTGAAGCAATGAATCTCTCATATTATTCTCCTTTGTCCAATTCCAGTGGAGAGATGCTCAGATGAGAGCAGGTAGACATTTAGTGTGATGGTTTCTGCTGTGAATCCTGCCTTGGGAAGCACCAGAAGTACGAGTAATTAGTAATCTTGGTACTTGCTGTAGGCACACGACTCACCGACATCCTTTTTCAAACTTTCCTTGGATCATGAGAAACTTGAAACACAGAGACTGTCTTTGTTCTCCGAGAAGTTCAGTGATTGACTTTCTGAATTACTGAGTATTAACATAAGAAATATGAAATTGTGAGATGAAGCCCAACATAATGTTGAACTTCCTTATTATGGTGCTTGGCAGTCATTTTTCAAGCCTTCGGAGGGATCAAATCTATTAGATTAGGGCCCCTGGATTGCCATTCATACGGCTAATATCACTCAGTGTGCTGGAGTTGGTAAAGGAAGGCAAGCCCTGACAATACACAAGCAACAATGGAAGCCCTTGAAAGAAGACAATGGGAAACTCAGCCAAGCTGCTTGAGAGGAGCTGCACGTCCTGGCAGTGACAGCACTTAGTGACAGATGTCAATATAGCTTAACTCCTTTCATTACCGCCTTTCATAGATCTGCTTATTTATGCCAGTAGTGAAATGGCACTAGCTTGTGGCTTATTATATTCAGAAAAATCCTACATTTATTCAGATAATTTTTTAGGGACTGTATTTTCTCTTCCTTTCTTTCTTTNTTTCTTTCTTCCTTCCTTCCTTCCTTCTTTCTTTCTTTCTTTCTCTTTCTTTTTCCTCCTTAGTCTTCTTAAAATTTCCTTGATGAAACCATAACAGGTAGCCAAAGAGAGTACCCTATTTTGTGCATTGTGAGAAAAGACAAATTTCCCTCAGGGCAATGTGTTTCGAGCGAATACCACAAAGTGCTCACTCTTCTAACTTGAAGCAGCTGTCTTTCTCTTTCCATCCTGTGACTCTGGCTTATTCTCTTTTCTAGGACTTTAATTTAAAACTGTGACACCTTTCAAATCTGGGTGTAGATAGGAATAATGAATTTAACTGAAAAAACATTCACCAATATTTCTTCCCATGAGACACAGATATGGGAAAGGTTGAATGGTAAATGGAAATTCTAGATGAAAACACTACTTTGAAATAATTTTAGAAATATTGCTATTTTCTTTTCTTTCCTTTATCTTAGTTATATAATCTTGTAAAAATTGTGTGTGTGTGTGTGTGTGTGTGTGTGTGTGTGTGTGAAGGGGAGGAGAGAAACAGTGTGCTGGTGTCCATGGAATCAAGGAGAGTATATTGAATCTATTTGGATACTGAAATTTATTTGGGTAGTGACAACCAAACAGGTCCTCTACAAGATCATTATGTGCTCTTAACTGCTGAGGAATCTCTCCAACTTCCTGCTTCCTGTTTTTCTCAAGCCTACATAATATAAAAAACTCATTTTTGCTTTTGTGTGTGTGCTTGCATTCTTGCATTCTTTATACACTAAATATTTAAGTAAGAGAGAACACGTGGGGAAACTTTTTTTCATTTAATTTTGGTGCTAATTGCTATGTAATCTGGGAAAATTATCTTTTTATTCAATGACTGTATGATATTTAACTGTGAACTTGATATCATCTAAGATCGCATGGAAAGAGTCTCTAAGAGGTATTTCAGTATCAGGTTGGTCTGTGGTCTTATCTGTGGAGGATTCTCTCCCTTGCTTTAGTTGTTATGGGAAGATCCAGCCTGAAAATGTAGCAAGCCAGTTCTTGGCTCAGTTCCCTTGACTACGTACAAGTAGAGAAAGATAACTGAGCACTAAGCCTGCAAGTTTATTTCTCTCTTTTGACTGTGGATGGGATGTAACCAGCTGCTTCAATGGGCTATAGTCTGTGACTGGGTGATCATCTCTGGAGGCTCCCCGTAATACTGTTTCACATGAATTACCTATGGATACTAGAAAACTGGGGAAAGGAGGTGTTTTAAGGGGCATGGGATAGCAGAATATAGGGAGTAAAAAGTGAAAATATTGGGGTAGAAAAGTTTAACATGGAGGAAGGTAAAGGGATTTGGAAGAAAATGGGAGAGGGCAAAATGGTTAACCAAAATCAAGACATTATAAAAAAAAATCCATAAAGAAATCTACATTTTATAATCTAAGTTTTAAAAAGTACGAAAGGAAGGAGCTATCCTGGAATGCTAGAGAAGGCTGTTCCTAAAAACACTGATTTACTAAACAAAATTTCAAATCCCAGCTAGGGAATAACGCTGCAGGAATTGGTCAAGAAGGCTTGATTGCCTACCAGAATTAGAAGATGAGACCCTATCACTGAAGACACCACATTTCTCAAGCATGAGATGCTGAAAATACAAGTTGGAAAACAGATGGGAATTTCTCAAAAATTCTTTTTTTGGGGGGATTATAATTACATCATTTTCTCCTTTGCTTTTCCACCTCACAGCCCTCTCACCTTCTCTTTCTTGTTCTTTCAAATTCATAGGCTCTTTTTTCATTAATTGTTGTTGCATGCATATGTGCATATGTATACACATGTATATTCTGAAATACGTAAATATACCCTACTCAGTCTATATGTTACTTGTACAGATGTTTTCAGGGTTGGCCATTTGGTATTGGATAACCAATTAGTATGATTTTCCTTGGGGAAGAATATTCATCAGTTTCCTGCCCTACTCCCAACCTGGTCTACTTTAGTGTGTCTAAAGCTATTATTCCTATACGCTGACAAACTTCAAAATGCTGGAAGATGCTGTGCAGATTAGTGGGGGGAGAAAGACATCAATGTCCTTACCCACCTGTGAGCCGTATAACAAAACTCATAAGTGTTCATCTTATCTACTGTGGAGGTAATCAACTATTCACCGGATTTGAGGTCCACTGCATGGGAAAGGGTTCGATGATGGTACAATAAGCCCAAGTAAGAATCCATGCTTGGAGAGATGGTATGTTCACACGCAGAACTAATTACTGCTGTTTAACAATGTTTACGGTATCAGGTTCCCTTCTAAATTTCTGTGGTTATACACATAGGTAGAAGCTACTCTTAACCTTAATCAGAGGAGACTCTTTTTTCCGGCTGGTCAGGATGCTGAGAATAAGTTGTGGACTCAGCCCTAAACAAGACCTTTACATCACCCCTCTAAGTCTCAGGACCCACCTTGGAAGATGGGGCAGTTACAGAGTACACAAGAGCTAGAAAATGGAGTGCAAAACTGGAAAATGCCCTCACATGGACTCCATACAACCAACACATTCATGGAAGCTCAACAACTGCAGTTATCTGCACTAAGATCCCAAGACTGGCCCTGTCGACATTCAATCATAGAAACGGTGGGGATCCTGGAGTATGCCTCTTGCTGCTGAATGGCTATTGATAGATGCTGAGTGAGGAGAAATCATTGTTTTCACTTGTGTAGCCACTGCTGAACCCGCCAGGCCCCAGTGGATAGATACAGATCTGTAGTTATATAGGTACCCTTGGTTTAAACTTGTGTTAGAAAGAGATTTATAAGAAAGAAGCAGAGGGACTTAGGGGTAGAAGGGAAATATGAAAGGGTGTAGGGGAAGAGTGACCAACATATATTATGTATAGGTTTGAAATTGTAGAAGAACACATTTAACTGGTAAAATCATGTTATTATGACTTGAAAGTAAATACAGGCTCATGGTGATTAATGAAATAATACAATGAACATATATTTGACAATTTTGTGTAATATATAGTATCTTTCCAGGAGCTTGGGAAGAATAGCTCCTGCAAACAATCATCACATATTTCAAGCACGTCAACAAAATTCACTAATCTGAGAGTTATAGAAAAATATGTTTAAATGACCACATTTTTATTTCTTAATATTTTTCTTACAGATGAAATTACCTTGAAGATTCTGGTCTCACACTCCAACTTCCTGCAAGCGATAAACACAGGCTTCATGTGGATTTTCCCTATGTCTGCCTTCTTTTCTTTGCTTGAATGTTTACTCTTCATCCTAGTAAGTAACGATTTCAAGTACATTGCTCAATTTTTCCTATCAACTTTTCCCTGAATTACACTGGTTTTATAGCAAGATACATGAACCAAGCAGCTGATGCTTGAAAATCTTTGTAGGCGAGGGGATAGAAGAAAAATATCTAGAGTTCTTGTTGGTAAACAAGGAATGAGATGATAATCACTTAAGTTCTGTTTCCTTTCTTCGTTTGTCGTTTCCTACTGTCCCGTTAACATAGACTGTTCCCTTTCCTAAATTCAGCGGTCTTTAAATTTTAAGAAAAATTGCACCTGCTTTCACAAATTGTATCTGACATAACCACGTTTATGTCAATTATCTGTTTGTCTCTTTTTTATCATATCTGCCTGTTGATCATAATTTTGGTTTTTATTGACAGTACCCATTTCGCTCCTATTTGCCTATTATGAGCTCTTCAAGCTCCTTATGTTATTGCTCCTTATCAAGAGAGTAGTGATTTGAATATGGAGTCCTGGTGTTTGTTTTTCTCTGCTCTACTATTCTTAGTGCAATGTACAGTGGGTTATTGTTGGGACCATTTGGAGTCCTGGCCTCCAGCTGCTCTTCCCTGCTAGTGATCTTTGCTTTCCTTCTGATTTGAGTTACTGAAAGCTGTGTCAGAGTTGTTTACCATCTCTGCTTCACGAGCACGCGTAGCCTTGCCTTGAGGATCAGAGGACAATGTTTTCACCTGTTGGGCCATCTGACTGTTGGGTATATAAGCCTCGGTGGCACAATTCAATGAAGGGCTTCTTACCAGTGACTAGAGTTCTGTGTTTCTGTCTCTCTGTCTGTGTGTCTTTGTGTGTTTCAACCTCCAGCCCTTGCCCCAAGCTCTCGAACTGTATGGTAGGGCATCGAGCACAGACAGACATCGTGTGCTGCAGGTTATTAACCACTGTATGACA
>LOJH01079998.1:0-10715 GCA_001685095.1 Ellobius talpinus
AACTCACAGAGATCCACCTGCCTCTGCCTCCTGAGTGCTGGGGTTAAAGGCATGTGCCACTATATCTGGCTGGTGACAGATACCTTTAAAAACTATATATATATATATAAAACAATGTTCAAGGGTTTTTTAAAAAATTTTATTAATGTGCTGTGCACATATAAATTTATTAGTATCCATTTTACATTTTAGACATCTGAGAAAATGTTGAAAAGTATTTTGAAACATGCCCAGTGCCATAATCCCAAACTAATTATTGCCAAGAGGGCTAATGGGTTGATGACAGGGCTTTTCTTGCTGACATCTCAAATTATGCTTGGTGACTAAGGCAAGGTAAGGCAAGAGGCTTAGAGGAAAGATCCTAAAGATGAAGAAACCAAGAGCGGGAACCTGACCTGGTGTTGTGGGGAGGAATTGAGAAAGGATGAATTGAGGAAGGATGATCACAATACAAGGAAATGACAGCCCTGGGTTGGGGAATCCCGAGCCTTTGTCCTTAGTGAATTCTCAGAGGTCACTTCTGCCGTGGAGAAGGATGAAAGGGAAGGCACCAAGGACAGGATGACCTTTAGAGGGGGAAATGACCAGGGTTAAGCAGGAGAGGATGGCTCAGAGACAGCGGTGGGGACTCACCCCTGCAATCCCGGAGCTGAGAGGACCGGCTGCAGCTGAGGCCACTCTGGACCATGTGAGCGCCTGTTTCAAAAAGAGCAAATGAAAGGGGCCAGGGAGATGGCTCAGGGCTCTGCAAGAGAGGCCTGAGTTTGAACCCTCAGCACACAGGTAAGTGGACATGGCGGTGTGTGCCTGTCACCCCAGCATTCAGGGCAAAGGCAGCAGACCTCACTGTCTGGCCAGCCAGACTAAACCCTCTGAAACTGTAATATTGCAGCTATCTGACCATGTTGGGAACCCCTAGATTTAGTTATTTCCAGAGGAAAACTGATTCTAGTGTTGTGTTTCAGCTCTAACACACACCTTTTCTCCAAGAGCTTTCTGCTTGAATATTATAAACAGGATTAAACAGCTACAAGGATATGTGACCAAACTGGATTCTACAGCGTAGCCCAGATGACATAAAATCAGCTACAGGTCCAGAGGCAGAGCAAGCAACCATTTGACAGGAGGAAAAGCCATACAGAGTTAGGATGAATCAGGAGCATGGACAGAGATGCACGGGGAGTGTAAGGGAAGGACGTTCAGGGGGAGGGGGGCTTTTTGGAAGAGCTTCACCCATCTTTTCCATACTATGGGTAACAACAAAAAATGAAGGGCAAAAGAACCAAGAATCTTACTGGGGCAATTGCCTTCAAAGGGTTTTCCTAATATTCTTCCAGTTGGTATGTGAGGAAGAAACATTAAATATTAAGCTTTCTGTAGCAAGAGTTGTTACAGAAATAAGATGCTAATGTGCTATTATAGTATACACTACAAAAATGCAGAAAATTTCTTTATTTGGCTGGTATGGGAGCTTTCTGCCAATGAACCATACTGAATGAAACAGTAAATATGAAGTTAAGAAACAGACTGATGTGTTTTGTTTTTATTTCAATAGTGACAATAAATTATAGCTTGGAAAAAAAAGAAATGGTGAGAATGGTTCAGTGGGAAACCCTGTTTCAGGACAATAACGTGGAGAATGACAGAGGAAGACCCAGTGTTCTGCCTGCTCTGGCCTCTGCATGGGCACACATGGGCACACAGGCACACACACACACACACACCCAAAAAAATAAAAATAAATAAATAAAAATTAAAAACTAAGACCAGTTAAATTTAACAAAATACAGTGGAGAAAAAAATGCTAGGACCAGGCAGCATTTCAGAGCAAAGATGTTCCAGGATGCCCCTCCCCCCAGAGGTTATATTTATAGGTAGTGAATAGAAAATGGCATACAGAAACAACCTGACTAGGGACTTGGATTCAGTCAGTAAAATGCCTGCCCTGCAAGTCTGAGAGCCTAAGTTCAGAGTCAAAGCATCCACAGAGAAGTCAGGCATGGCCACATGCATTTATAATCCCAGGATTGAAGGGACAAAGAAGTGGGTTCCTAGAGCTAACTGGTCAGGGAATCTAGTCAATCACCATTCTTTGGATTAACTAGGAGACTCCATCTCAAAAACTTACTTGTGGAGAAAAAGTAAGACACCTGAAGTTTACCTCTAGCCTCTACATATATATGCACAGATATGCATATAGATCACATGAACACATCCATACAATCATGTATGTATTTTATATATGTGTTACAAACACCACTCTCCTCCCCCCACCACATAAGAAGACAATAGCCTCTTTTGGTTGCAGTTGTCATTTCGTATGGTCATATTTAAAACAATTTTTAAATTTACTTATTGATTTGTGTGGGTACACATGTGCACACATGCACACGTGCACAAATACGTGCCATGGTGTGCACATGAAGGACAGAGGATGACTTTGGGAGCTTGGTTCCTGGGAATCAGTTCTCTCTTTCCACCGTGTGGGTCCCAGGATTGAACTCAGGTCATCAGGCTGGTGGCAGGAACTTTTACGCACTAAGCCATATCATGGGCCCCATGCTAGGCATATCTGGGCAGCTTTTAGCTTCTGATTGGCTGGAAGTTCAGCTGCTATTATTGGCTAAGACCAAGTTACTTACACACTTAGAGACAGGTTGTCACAGCTTGTTCACAGATCACGCTGGGTTTACTTTTAGTATATAGGGCAACTCAAAACTTACTGTCTAAGTTTAAAGGTCAATTTTATTTGGGTTTATCAATACCTAACAGTGACAGTTAGTTTATAATTTAACTGGACTTGGAATTCCTAGGCGGCACACTTCTAGGCATGTCTATGAGGGAGTTTTAATTGAAGCGTGAAGACTTATACATGTGGTCAGCATCATCCAGTGAACTGAGGTCCTACACAGAATAACAAAAAAGATGGCAGAGAATAAAGGAAAGTGTGGACAGCAGTGTTTGTCTCTGAACAAATGTGACCACCCACCTCACACTCCCACCACCATGCCTTCCCTGCCATGGCAGACTGGTATCCTCTCAAACTTGTGAGCCAAGACAGACTTGTATCCTCTCAAAATGTAAGCCAAGACAGACTTGAATACTTTCAAACTGTAAGCCAAGACAGACTTGTATCCTCTCAAACTGTGAGCCAAGACAGACTTGAATACTCTCAAACTGTAAGCCAAGACAGACTTGTATCCTCTCAAACTGTAAGCCAAGACAGACTTGTATCCTCTCAAACTGTGAGCCAAGGCAGACTTGTATCCTCTCAAACTGTGAGCCAAGGCAGACCCTTCCTCCCTTCAGTTGCCTCATCATGTACTCTGTCACAACAATGAAAAAGGTAACTAATACATTGCCCCACAGAGGGATCATGGGAAATAAATGAGACACTTCATTTATATTTAGAAATCACAACGCACAATTGGTTTAATAAATGTTAGGTTGGGAGATGGCATATACAAGCAGACAATGGCCTGATTCTTCATAAAAACAGAACAAAAAAAAGTGATTTGAAAGCTGCAGTAACCCAACCCAGTAAGTCACCTGCTTACCCACTGAGCCAGTGCCAGGAGTTAACCCACTACCTACAGTAGCTGGCACAGGAAATCGGTCCTACTACCAACAGTTGCCAGCCCAGATAGTCAATCAGCTACCTAAGATCAGCGTGCTATCAAAATTCTAAACAAGCTGTAGATGTTAGTTAGCTTTTTCGGTTAATTAGTCCAGAAAGTCAAACAATGATGCCTGCACCAACTGACCCCAAATGGCAAAAGCCTGATTAATAAAACCTAGCAGCTTTCCTGATTTTTACCTCATTTTTAATTGCAGAACAACCAGGCAAAGCCAAATATACACCCTGGTCCACCACATAGGATGCCATGCTTCCGGTTAGCCCACTTCTGGGTTCCCCAACAGCCTCTATCAGAGCACAATGAAGCTCTCTTTGCTCTGTCATAAAGCTTCCTCACTTCTCCATGGGTCTTGCAGTCTCTGCATCAACACCAGCTAACCTGATGGTGACTGCCTCCCTGGCAAGCCAAGAACAGCCTTTGTTCCCACTTGGTTGGTCTCTGTTTATTGCCTCCATCAATGGATAGCTTGTTCCTCCAAGCAATTCCTCAATATTTACTGAACACCTATTGTAGGTTGGGTTCCACGATAGGCCCTGAGAATAAGGAAGTGACTCAATGCGTGGACCCTGCCTGCAAGCTGAGTGCAGTTCAATGGGAAGAGTGGGGGGGCTACCAAACCAGTAAGACTGAGCACAGTCCGCAAACTGCTAGTTGAACCGTCTGGAGCTCAGAGAAGGGAGCACACAGAAAGGAAGCTCTGAGGCTCATACACAAGTGTATAGCTGTTAAATCCACAGAGATGGCAGTCACCAGGAAATACCACGCAGGGATGAGGGCTTGGAGCAGAACTCCGGTAGGCACCACCTTTGCCCGAGGAGAGGAAAAGACGTCTGTGAGACAGAACAAGAAAGAGCAGTCAGAGAAGAAGAAACCAGAGACATGTGGTAAGATAGCAGCCTGACACTGACGTGCCCAACAAGGCTGTCACAAAGCTTTCTTTCTTACTGTCCCACCCTCTTCTGCCTTCCTCTCCCAGATAAAGATGGCTTCAGGATTTAGGAGAAGCAGTCCTCAAAGGAGTGGAACTGGTTTTGCCTTTTCCTGTAGAGCTGCCCGTTTACAGCAACAAGGTGGCTGTTGTTCTATTAGTCAGATAATAGACCCGATGACGAAAGAAATGGGGACAAAACGAACATTCTCAGGATGAAGACTTCTCGTGAGGTTGCGCCCAGCTCTGGGTTGCTACCTATGCCTTGGTATGGAGGGACTGCAGTTCATTCCTGGATTGCATAGAGCATCACAGTGAGTGTATGCAGGTGGAGAAGGGAACCAAATTCCCTCTCCTCGTTGGCCTCTGAGGACCATGACACACAGTTCACTGTCCCCCACCCATTAAAGCTGCACCCAGTCACTTACCTGAATTCCCACGGGCCTCCCCGCAAACCGACTTTCCTGACTGCTGTGGACTGCCTCCTGGTAAACCCTCTCCTTCCTCCTTACTGAAGATGTCCCAGATCTCTTTCCTCTACCTGTAATTCCCGAGTGACAAAAGGCACTGCTGGTGTCCTTCCTCCTCTCGGGGTGCCTGACCACTCCTGCCCAAGTCCTGGTGAAACAGTCTCTCCCCCTGCAAACCGTCTCTCTGAGGATGCAGAACCACAAACTGTCTCTCTGAGGACGCAGAACCCAGGGCGTCTCTGAGAGATGCAACTTGAGTGTTCTCAGTCTTGCAACTCAGACTCTTGGGGGTGGGGCTGTGGAACAGGATGGGGGAGACCCTTGATTTTCACTTCCTTTTTGAGGGAGTGGGCTGTTACTTTTAATAGTCTTGTCATAAACAAGAGAACATATACCAACAATGAGCCTCATTTTTTTTCCAATTAATTTTTCGAGGGTCCTATGTAGACAGGCTGGCCTCCAGGCTGGCTTATGCAATGCTGGGGAGATCAAACCCAGGGTCTCAGGCATGTTAGGGAAACACTGTACCAACAGAGCCACAGACCTAGTCTTCTTTAAAAAAAAATGAAACGAGACTATCAAATTTGGCTAAACGATGACTACTGTAATCCCAGAACTTAGGCTGAGGCAGGAGGATAGCAAGCTCAAGGTCAGCCCAAGAAGGAAACTTTTGCCAAGGATTTAGAACCAGCTGATAAACAATGCCAGAGCTCAGTTCTGTCAGGCTGCCCTTGGCTTTGTTCCTGTGCTCCAATATCACATCTCCTGTTAAAGAAGGCATCCGGTCTGAGAATGAAGGACTCTAGCCCAGGCCTTTCACATGGTGAGCAGTCAAACAGCTGACCTCTGCCATGAGGACCGGCTGAAGGGTGAGGTCCTGCTCAGCCCTTAAGGAGTGTGCTGCTACCCAAGAGAGGAGTCTGTTCTACCCGGTCACGAGGTGGACCACACCCGTTGGTAAGTTTTGACAGGATGGCAGCTTAATTACATGAAATCTTCTTGCTTCTCCTCCTGGAGTGGCTCCAAGGACCTGAGGTTCTGACCTGCTTGGCACCAGGCAGGCCGAGGACGCACTGTGGCAGTGGCCCTCAGTCTGCTGTGGGCCCGAGGAGACAAGTCCTTCCTCTGCATCATTGTGAACGAAGGTTCACACGCCCAACTGGAGAGGAAGGAGGAAAACAAATGAGTGGTTTAACTGATGGCTTCAGTGCTTAGGACAGGCCATGGTCACCTACTTCTAAGCTCTTGGGAGGTACAGAAGAACAAACTGAGGTCCCTGCCCTGGAGGAGTTACGAGCAAAAGGATGGTGAGTTGGTGAACTTTCTACATCATGTCGACACACAGTCCTGAACCTAAACTTCCTCCTCCCACACACGGATCAACCTGAAACTCCCTGGCAAATTCACTAGGGAACAGTAGGTTGCATGGTAATACAGAAAGATTCCAAACATGAAGGCTGCATGACTGGAAAGCGAAGCCCGCCTTGGCAGCTCTGTTCTTCCACACATAAAAATCCCATTTTCCCTAATCCCTGCAGCTCTTCAGAATCTTGCGCCTTTACACTCCTTAGCAGATAAGTTTTGAAAGCTAAGACGGGATGGCAGTTTAATTACACAAGGTCACAAAGTCACTTCTGTCCACTCATTCCATCTAATGTTTCTGGCAGGTTGCCCGAGACACCAGATGTGCGGACAGAAGCGAATCCTAGGGATATACGAACAAGCTAAGCGGGGATAACAAGATACATCGACGGGAAAACAGTGCTCAGCACGACTGGCGAAAGGCATAGAGCCAAGAGGACAGGATGGGCTTGCAGCTGGCCTCTAGCTGTCATTGATCTTAAGCTGTGAAACAGAATCATCTTCTCTGTATTGAGTTTGTGGACCATTTGGAGAGAGGGACGGTCTATTTGACACTAAGCAGTCACTTCAGGGGTGTCTTGGTGCAAAGCTAGCAGTGCTTAAGGTTGGTTTGCAAGCATAACAACCTGTCGAGATTTACCTACAGACAGATGCATGGTCAGGAAACTTTTTATTATTTGTAGCATCTGTGCTACTACGTGTATTATGCCTGTAGCGTACCGCCTGCATTACTGGACAGTTCGGTATGGCTTGCAAGCTGGGCAAGGGCCTGGAGATTGACACACACACACACAGACAGAGAGACAGAGACACAGGTCATCCTGAAACACGAATGCCNCTCATGCTCAGAGCAGCTGCAAACACAGGAAAACAAGTTGTTTTGCTCAGAGCATCTGCAAGCATATTAAGTTGTTTACAAGAAGTTCAGGATCTGGGGATCCACAGCCCCCAACAATTATTTATTTAAGAGCACATCTTAAGTAAATAATTCAAACACGATCTTGCAATATTCGTTGCAAGGAAAGAGGACGCTGCCATGGGAAAGTGCGGTGAGGGGTTATTAAGACCGATTACCGGATTGAAGTTTCTATTGGCAACCTTGGAGGAGATTCAGCAAATAGTGCTTCACTGTGGGTCAGGTGACTAGAGTAGCTCTGTGGATGGAATCTGTGAGAACAAAGGTTAAACGCTGGAGACTGTTTATGATCTTACTCCCCTAAACAAGTTTGTTTGACCCATCTGCACCTGCACCAGGTGTGCTTGATCACATGTGGGTAGGAGGTCTGCGAGCAAGAAATATGTCTGGATGTCTGGTCACCCCTGACTCCACATAGATGGGGGGCATGGTGTTGGCGGTGGTGCTGGTGGTGTTGGTGTTGATGATGGTGGTAGTGGTATATAGGTAGTAAATATGTCAGGATGCATGCTCACTCCTAGCTGGATGTAGATAAGGGGGTGGTATGTAGGTAGGAAGTATGTCAGGATATATGCTTACCCCTGATTGGACATGACAGAAAATGCAGTGGCCTTGTGGGGTTGCCTTTTTAAGCCTCTGCAAGGCGTGACTTGTGGCCCCTTTCTGGAAATCCAGAGATGGACTTGGCCAGAGAGTCCATCAATCTAATTAAAGCTTGCTTTAAATTTGGCTTTCAATTGTGGTGAGTGGTCTCATGCTCAACTGGTGGGATTAACAATGTGCGCTCCAGAAGATGGAAGACTGGAGCAAGACCATAGCAACAACAGAAGCCACTCATATTGGCCAACACAAGGGACCCCGCCGTCCCTGTGGCCTGTGGACGGCACCTCTTGCCCATGCCCAGACGTTGAGGAGAGGTCTTTGTCTGCTAAGCCGTCACCAGCACAGAGGCCTTCTCTGATGGTGGCTCTTACTTGAAGCGCTGAAGCCTCACGTGTGCCCAGCCAACACTCCCAGGTCAGGAGCCATCATTATCCTTAGCCTGAGCACAGAAGAAGAAATAAAATGATTGTGGATAAAACAATGTGAACGTCTCATGCCAATGATCCAGCACAGTTGTATCAGGACAGTAGAGCAGTGGTTGTTAGCATCCAGACACACCTGGCCCCACCCCTTGAGGACCAGACTGTTGGGTCCCTAGAGGACAGGCCTTCGCACCCCCACTTTATCTGTTTTGCACTCTTGCGGTTGGTTTCAAACAGGAACAATCTGTTGTTTTCAGCAATGTTTCTAAGGATGTTTACCCCTAAGCCATTGAGTTACAGTGATGAGCTTCCTGCTTTTGCTGGTTTGGCCTCCCCTGCTGAGGACTATATTTACTGTGTGAGAAAGTGGAATAAAGGGCTTGTCTGCAAAACCTGAAGTTGAGTTGTGTGTTAATCCCGACGTCCCTCGCTCAGAAGAATGACAGTTGCCGTGCTGNGTGATGAGCTTCCTGCTTTTGCTGGTTTGGCCTCCCCTGCTGAGGACTATATTTACTGTGTGAGAAAGTGGAATAAAGGGCTTGTCTGCAAAACCTGAAGTTGAGTTGTGTGTTAATCCCGACGTCCCTCGCTCAGAAGAATGACAGTTGCCGTGCTGGCGCAGCACCAGACACAGAGTGCGGCACCCCTGTGTCACGCCTGTGTGCAGAGCAGGCAGCACCCTGTCCCTTTTAAAGGCAAAACTCGGTCTACTTCTCTCTCTTCTTCCTCTTTATCTTTATCTGTGTCTCTCTCTTCTTTTCTCTTCCTGTCCCCAGAGGCCGTCTCTTCCCTCCCCTCCCCCTTTTCCATTTCTTTTCTCTCAGTAAAACCTCCCATGTAAACTCTGTCCACATGCATGTCTGTCTCTCACTCGCCTAGGGGTCCCTTGGCCCCACAAGGTCCCTCTCCTACTGTATCATAACAGTGGTCACATGATTGCTTGAGTCAGTCTGGCCTTAAAAACAATAATATTGGAAGTTATACCTTACTAAGATATGGAAGAATGAAGATGTTGAGATAGAGGTTTGGGACATCGGAATTAAAATTAATTTAAAGATAGATATTTAATGACACGCTAGGATCATTAGCATATGATAAGAGAAAGGGAAAATGACCCTAAGGGAATCCAGTATCATGCCAAGCAAATTACAGGCTACCATAAAAGGAAACTAAGATCTGTATTCTGAGCGTAGCAAGGGCCTTATTGCTGAGGTCATGTTGAAATTCTCTCTGTATGATACAGTATAAGGTAGTGATTAAATTCCTTGAAAGTCACATCTCCTGTCACGAATTGCCAATGTTTTATTCAAAGTATGTGTCCAGGGTGCTTTGCAGGTCTTGAAGAGTATATTCAATGACCTTACGAAAATGCATCTTTTCCAAGTGGATTGGCTCTGAGCACCGCTCAGTACCCACTTCTCAAGGATGAGTCTCCACTGAAGCAGCCTGAAGGGGCTGAAATAGTCATTCTGAGATCTGAATAATGTCTAGGATGCACCGGGCTCACGGTGCCCTATAAGTGGGCCACTGTCATCCTATTCAGGCATTCATCTGGACAGAGAAAAGCCAGGTACTGTGTGGGTCTCCAGAGCGCTCAGAAAGCGTTAGACTGAGCAGTATGGCAGAGCGCTCCGTAGGTACTGGCCTAGCAGGAACAGGATTGCACTTGCTTACTTGGTTGTACAGTTTTGACACTATGTTTCAATGTTCCTTCTCACTTTGGTGGTACAGACCTCCTGAACAACAAGATTTCTTTTGTTTGTTTTTTATTAACTGTACATTTGACATGACTCCATTTTGAACAGTGTTTGTTTTATTGTGTCCATTTCTGTCATTTGTCTCAAGTAGAGAATAGAGGCTATTAGAGGCTAGAAGGAACTGAGAACTAAGAACGGATCTTAGCTTAGGCCCTCTACGTGGGAATGCTCCCACTGTGCCAGAGCAGCAGTGAAAATTTCAAGTAACGGCAAAGAATCCACTCCCCTCAAAAAAAAGTTGACTCGGTTTTCACAAAATGTTTTTCTTTGCATTGTGACAAACAGCTGGTTTTTGCTTTTGTTTTTGAGACAGGGTCTCTGTATGTACTTTTGGCTGTCCTGGAACTCGCTCTGTAGACCAGGTTGGCCTGGAATTCACAGAGATCCACCTGCATCTGCCTCCTGAGTGCTGGGATGAAAGGTGTGCACCACACCCAGCCTCAATGGTAATTTTTGGGTGATCTGAAAACCCTTGTTGCCAACAAATCATACTTGAGACTCCATCTCTGGAGCAATCTAACATCACTGTGGGTGGAAACCCTCTTTCAACAAAGTCAGTTTGAGCAGGGGTGAGTGCTCCCCAAGCCTTTGTGTGCGTGCTCCCCAAGCCTTTGTGTGC
>LOJH01080055.1:0-11395 GCA_001685095.1 Ellobius talpinus
GGCAGGATGAAAAGCAGGCCCGTGCTCCCCTTATCACTACAATCTCCCACCTTCATCCTTCTGCACCCCTTTCCTTTCCTCTTCCTTCCCCTTTCCTTCTTTTTCTTCTCCTTCCCCTTCCTCCTCTTTTTTTCTTCCCTTCTACCAAGTCCATACATACAAAAGTATGGAGCCGTAGACTAGAGCATAGTCACCTTACCAATCAATAGCCACATCCCAAAAGAAGAACATTTCTCCCTTTCCCAGCAGCCATCAGTTGTCTACAGCTTCTCAGTAAGGGGCGAGGTCATGAGAGCTCCTCCTCGTCTGTGGCAGGATTTTGACAGTATAAATACATCGATGAATTTATGGTCACTGTTGTAAGTGAGGTCAAGAGCATCCTGCTAAATAATAGAATCAGGTCTCATAAGAGAACACCCTGTAGATAACAGAAACAATTTCTGTGGTAATTTGAATGTAATTTGCCCCCATAATCTCATAAAGAATGGCAGTATTAGGAGGTGTGGCTTTGTTGGAGTGGGTATGGCCTTGTTGGAAGAAGTTATCACTGTGGGGAAAGGCTTTGAGGTTTCCTGTGCTCAGGATCCTGTCCAGTGTCTCAGTCAACTTCCTGTGCCTGGAAGATGTAGGACTTTCAGGTACCTCTCATGCTCCCCACCATGATGATAATGGACTGAACCTCTGAAACTGTAAGCGAAGCAGCCTAATGAAATTTTTTCTTTCATGACAGTTGCCATGGCCATAATTTCTTTACAACAAGGAAAACCCTAAGACAGATATCAAATGCAGAGCTGTTTGAGACGAAGCGGGTCTGTGATGGCTGGAGCCTGGCTCGAGGAGGTGGTGCCCATCGCAGGATTGTGAAGAAGATTTGTGGCTGATGGATCTGATATTTTGACAGTGTTGTTCCCACAAAAGTAGGTATTTATCATCTCAATTGTCTCCTCAGCATCAGAAAACATTTCATTTTCTTTCATGGTGGTTTCACTTGTTTTCAGTTTTTCTTTTCCCTGATAACAAAAAGTTAGGGAAAAAAAGAAAATCAACTTATTTGACCCCATTATAAAACTAGGCTGCCAGGACTCGGGTGGTTAAAATTCTAGAGAAAATTTCTAGGGAGCAACGTACTAGAAATAAAAGATGGCATTTGGATGGTCAGAAATGGGTGGGGTTTGACAAACATTCCAGGATTTTGTTGCTGTTGTTGCTGTTGAGACTACAACGTTGAGTACCATGGACGGGACCAGCTGGGACGGGGCTCACAAAGACTCCAGAGATCTTTTAATCATCTGAACCTGAGAGTCCTTCCTCTTACACTCTCTGCTGTGGTGAAAAGCAGAGCTTGCAATGGAATAGCTGCAGAGGAGAAGGAGTGTGTATGTTCCATGCTTGATGTCTGACACCCAGGAACAATGAACAGATAACAGGCATTGTGTTAATAGGAGAAATGGAAGCATACAGAGAAGAAATCCAGCCATTTGTTGGTCAGAAATAATCGTGAAATACCCCTCTTTAAAGTAATCAATAAATTAAATTATCAAGACAGCATCAGCAAAGAAACATGGAAATGCATTAAAAAATAAACTGTTAACTGCAGGAATATTTAAAATGACTCAAAAGGGAATTTTTATCAGCAAATTAGAAGTATCTTAAAAGAAAATTAATTAAAAGAAAGACTGGTTATAGTAAAATATCCAATATATTGAGAAACTATGAAAAATACAGATTGTAATAAATATGTAAAGCAGAGTAGAATGATTTGACAGGTGTGTCATTGGCTCTCCCAGAGGCAGGAGTAAAAGAAAACAGAGCAGATGCAGATGTTGGAAACATTTCAGACTTGACACAAATATTAGTAGATAGTTCATAAAATGCAGGAAATCTCAGGTAGAATAAATACAAGAGAAAAATAAAAACTATGCCAAGTGGTAAGCTGGTAAGGCTGCCGACCATGGCGAGATATTTTCCAGCTCATTAAATGAATGTGCCCTGCATCACCTTGCAAGCAACAGCAGTATTTTCGAAGGTAAGGGTTAGGAGACAATCTCTGGGCCTAAACACAAGCCCACTGAAGAGAATATCAGCAAAAGGAGTTGACCCCTTTATGTGGAAATAGCAGATGCTGCCCCAAAGCTGCTCTCCCCAGAGTGCTTTGTGGACTTAATTGACTGGTACTCAACTGACTGTCTTAGTTTTCTCTTTTTCATTCAGTCTGGGATCCTAACGGTCTGACTAGTTTTGTTAACACAAGCTAGTGTGATCTGAAAAAAGGCAGCCTCAATTGAGAAAATGCCTCCATAAGATCAGGCTGTAAGACATTTTGTTAATTGGTGATTGATGAGGGAGGGACCAGCCCATGGTTAATGGTGCCATCCCTCGGCCTGGGGGTCCTGGGTTCTATAAGAAAGCAGTCTGAGCAAAGTCATGGGAGGAAGCCAAGAAGCAACACTCACCATGGCCTCTGAATTAACTCCTGGCTTCAGGTTCCTGTCCTGACTACTTTTGATGATGAACTGTGATGGAGAAGTATGATCTGAATAAACCCTTCCCTTCCCAAGCCACTTTGGTCATGGTGTTTCATTACAGCAGTAGTAACCTCAACTAAGACATCAGCCCATGGGGGGTGCTGCTCACATTCAGGGCGGGTCTTTTCTCATTAATCCTCACTGGAAACAAGCTCACAGACACACCTGTGTCTCTTAGGTGATTCTTAATCCTGTCATACTGACAATGATTTCAAAACCCAAATAAGAGGGTCTGGAGAGGTGGCTTGTTAGTTAATGGCATGTGCTACTTCTCTAGAGGACCTGGGTGTGACTCCCCGCAGCCTCGTGGTGGGCACACAACCATCTATAACTCCAGGTCCAGGGGATCCAGCACCTCCTTCTGGCCTCCATGCTCCCCAGGCACTCATGTGGCACACAAACATGCATGCAGACAAAACACCCACACACATGAAAATAAATAAATCTTACTAAAAGAGCTGAAAGGGATATGATAGCATAAATAGAGCAGAAATATTTGACAAAAGCAATACAAGGTTTTCAGAACATGAAGTATACTGTTTACATTTAAACATTTTTATCATCATACAAATAATTATGTTTTATTGCAACTTTTTTTCAGACAAAATTTGTTTTAGCTGGCTGAAGAGGGTCTCCTGAGAGCCCCCACCCCTAGCTGAAATATTGGCAGGTGATGGCTGCTCCGGGATGGAAAGCCACTGTTCTTTAAGAGTGTGGTCAATAGTAGGTTCCCAGATCTCAGTGGATGGCCCTACACCCAACTGGACTTAGTGGGTCAAAATAAATAAATCAATAACAATAAAAGCAGCATGTGTAGTTTGCAGGGAGATGTGATGGGAAGACTTGAGGGGAGCTGGAGGGGACAGTGGGGGGTGGCTAGGATCAAGATACATTGTACACATGTATTAAATATTCAAAGAATAAAAAAATAATTTTGTCCATTTCATTTCCATACTTCTACCCCAACTTCTTTCCTCGGTGTCCTCATACCCCTAGAAGTCTCTTTCCTGCTTGCGTGGCACATGAGTCCTTTTGACTCTCTCTCGTCCCCCCTTTCCTAGACATCTCTTGTTCCCCTCTCATGATCTCGTATCTACTCTCACTCATTTATGGAGTACACTAGTCGCTTAATTTGTAAAAGAGTGTTTACAGGAGCAACCTATAAAAACATTGTACTTATGGCCAAGATAGACGAAAACGCCTTGCCGTGATCTGGAAGGACACAGGCATGCTCATTACTACCACTGCTTCTCAATATTTTATTTGAAATTTTAATCAGGAAAAAGCAAAAAAGAAAGACTTGTTAAAATAATTGGAAAGCATGAAATCAAACTGTCATTATTTGAACACAAATGATTTGTGCATAAAGAACCCAAAAGGAAATTCAAATAAGCCCAAGAATTAACAAGTACATTTGGCAAGAGCTTTGGAAAGGAGTCAACAAGCAAACACTGATCCTGTTTCTCTGGGACATGCAGTGTCTGGAAACACAGATAGCATTACCATCTTCTGTGTTGTTAACTGAGGCTCAGTGACCCACGGTGGCCTCATACTAAGTCATATGCCTAAGCTGCACACAAGTGAGAAAACAAAAACGAAAACATCACTTAGAATAACATTTGGGGGCATCTGGAACCCCAAACAAACGTGTAGATCTACACATGGAAAAGGACTTGAAACTTCTAGGAGAGACTGGCGAACTGAGGAAGAGAGCTGTGTTCACAAAATCTTAGAAAAACTGGTTCTGGGTACCTGCCCCAGCTCTCTTCAGTAACGCCCAGACCATAACTAGAAGATGGCCTTGGTGATGAAATTTACACCATAGACATTGGCAAATGCTTAAAAACAGTTTCTCTGGGGAAACTTATTCACTATTCACCGGCACACAAATGGCTATGTGACACTCAAGGATCAAGAAAACTAAATGTCTATTTGCACGCCCACCTCATGTGAACTATAAAAGTTTCAGCCACTTTATAAACGGATTAAAAATCGACATGGACATTTGGGGCTGGGAACATGACTTGACTGGGGAAAGTGTTTTGGTCAAGAGGTTGATTTGAGTTCAGATCCAGGCGCCCAGGTTGCAATGTTGCTGGGGCATGTGGGAGGTAGGAGGGTCCTTGGCCTCAGAAAGCCTAGAGAGCCCCCTGTCATCACCATGGTAGAGGTATGTGCTTGGCCACAAGGCCATGGATCTGGACATTCTGTAAGGGAAGACACTCATCCTTGTAAAGTAACACCCACTCCAGTCTGAAGATGTCCAGTTCCGAGTCCCCAGGTACCCCCTCCCCCAAAGGAAACAAAGAAAGTAGGTAAAAAAAACCAATAAACTTTTCTGCCAGCAGCCAAATGACTTTTATGTCAATAATGAAGGAAGTAAAATTCTAGCCCATGATAAAGACTAGGGTGGAGCATGGTGGGAAAATTCTCGCGGGAAGGTGAGAAAAGTCCATTGTGAAGCAGCAGGCAAGAAATGCTAAGCATCTTTATGCATTATTAGGAAAAATAGGTATTTAATTATGAATATTAAGTTTGTTTCTGAGACAAGGTCTCCTGCATCCCAGAGTGGCTTCAAACTTGCATGTAACTGAGAGTGACCAACCATCACCACATCCTGGCCATGGATACTAAATTTATGGCATAGCTCTTCAGAGTTTAACTTGTAGTATCTGTAGTAATGGGGAAGATAAGAGACATTCTCACCAAATTAAGGATGGAGGGGCTGTTGTGGGATATTTGTACATTGTCTGAAGAAGTGTTGCTGTGATTGGTGTATTAAAAAGCCGAATGGCCAATAGCTAGGCAGATGACATAGGCGGGACTTCCTGGAGAGAGAAGAAGAAGAGATTCCTTTAAGATCTGGAATAAATCGGACACACATAATATGGGAAGAGGTAAAAGCCATGTGGTAGAAAAAAAATACAGGTTCATTTAAGTTTTAAGAGCTAGTGGAACAAACCTAAATTAACAGACAAAGTTTCATAATTAAGACTCATGACATTTTGCAGGCTGGCAGTTCCTATGAAAATGCATGCTATGTATGCGACCCCCACATGGGGGACACATATTTCCACATGAGGTTTCTAATAGGGTTAAAGATTATATTGTTATAGTTACAATTTTCCATAGTTTTGATAGAAAGTAAATCATTTTTTTTGTTTGTTTGGTTTTTTTTGTTGTTGTTTTGTTTTTCAGGACTGGGTTTCTCTGTAGCCTCTGAGTCTGTCCTGGAACTAGCTCTTGTAGATCAGGCTGGCCCCGAACTCACAGAGATTCGCTTGCCTCTGCCTCCAGAGTGCTGAGATTAAAGGCATGCGCCACCACCGCCCAGCCGATTTATCAGGTTTTTATCTCAATTTCTGACTCCCGAGTTTTTATTAACACTAGAAAAACTTAGTTAAAGATCACAGGGGGCAGAAAGGAAGACTGGAATGGAAAAAAACACCTCAGCCAGGAGGGGTCTGGGTCCTGAGGTCACCGAAATGATTGCAGACATGTGGCTTATATCTTCCAGACTGGTAGGTCAAAGGAAAGTCTTAAATGCAGCCAGAGAGGAGGCCCCAGGAGGACTGAATCAGGGTCAGTTTTTGACTCCTGAGTTTTTCTTAACACTAGAACAATCTAGTTAAAGATCACAGCGGGCAGGAAGGAAGACTGGAATGGTATAAACCTCAGCCAGGAGTGATCTGCGTCCTGAGGTCTTCCTTTGTCCCAGCACTGGGAGGAGCCTCGTCCTACTACGAGTCTAGGGTTCTGCGTTCTCTAGAGCTGACTTAGAGCCATCAGGGTTGTGGGAGAACTCTTATCAGGGAGCCTAGAAAAGCTAAATCTCAGGCATGCTGGGCTCCAGGGCTGACAGCCTGTGTGCATTGGGGGCTCCAACCAGGGCCAGCCTTGGAGGAGTGGAGCTTACATGTTTATCTCAAAAGCAGCATTTTTGTTGGTCTTCATCTGTGACTGGACCTCTAGCAGGAGTCAGAGAGAGGACATTGGGATATGAGACGAGAGGCAGGGCAAGGCCTCAGGGGTGCACCCAGGGAGCACTGTCCTGTAGCCAGCCAAGGTCCGGTAGTGTAGGCTGCCTCTTCCTTCCTTCTGACACAATGGTTCACCCCCCCACACACACACACAAAAGGTTCCTGGTTTGAGACCAGGCAGAAACCGTTTTAAACACTTTTCTTGGTTTCCACAAAAGCCTGCATCTTACAGGAAAAAAAAATTCCCTAGGAGAATCAGGAACCGGATCTAAACTTTATTCAGTTGTGCGAGGTAAATCATGTCATTATTTCTGTCAGCCCTGCCACACTGACAAGAACTCTGCTCTCAGGGTCCCGGGGTATTTTAGCAGTTGGCAGTTGTGTGGGCTGCAAAGGCCACATGTGAATCCAGCCCTCCACAGCAAAACTCAGCTCTGCGAGCCAGGAGTCTAAGAGGAAGGTGTGGACAGGGTTGTCAGGGAGAGAAAGCCCCCTCCTTCCCGCCTTCTCCAACAAGCATCTGTTGAGTTCAGGGGCCTGCTAAACTGTCCTTTTATCCTCTCTAAAAGCAACACATCCTAATGAGGTCCCCAGGCAGCACCTCCGAGGCAGGTGGAGTACGCTGGGCCTCATTATCCCTCAGATGGGGTGGGGGGCGCTGATGGAGGGGAGAAGGGAGGACTTCACTCTAGGCTGCTTACTGTCTGGATAACTGTTCATGCTGTCGGAGACAGGTGGAGGAAGATCCTTGATAGGACAATCTTCGCTGAGACAGGCTGGCGAGTTAGTGCCCAGCAAGCAAGCATAAAGAATCTTGGACTGAGCATCAGTCTCTTCGGCTTTCCAGAATCTCTGCTTGCTAAACCTCCAGCTGCTGGCAGAATTGGCAATGTCTGGGTATGAATTGCTTCCCATTGTGGCTTCTTCCTGGGTGACCCAGATTCAGCTTCCTACGGGCACCCTTAGACTGTTGGGCACTAGTCACGTTGATGTCTGAGGCCAAGAAGGCTGCTTTCCAGTTGGGAGAATCCTCCTGTACTGGATGGAATCCATGGTGGGAGGGAGCCATATGGTCTAGAGCAATGGTTCTCAGCCTTCCTAATGCTGTGACCCTTTAATACAGTTCCCTGTGTTATGGTGATCCCCCAACCATAAAATTAGTTCTTTGCTACTTCATAACTATAATTTTGCTACTTTTATGAACTGTAATGTAAATATCTGATAAGAGACCCCCAGAGGGGTCTAGACACACAGATTGAAAACCACTGGTCTGGGGACTCCAGGTTCTCATAGACACCCTACCCAGCAGGTGAAGGGTGACCATCTCCAGGTTCTTCTGAGGCTTGCTGCGCTGAGTGGCTTGAGCTACTCCTCAGGGCCCTTGGTACTTCGTCATCCTGGGCAGCTTTTCTCAGTGTCTCCTTCCCGAGTCTGTGGAGACACCTCTCTCCCATCAGCCTGTTGGCTCATGGCCTCCTCGGAGCTGCTGCTTTTTAAGAAATTAAAATAAATGTAGGCATTGCTGTGCATTTTATCATGAAAATGAGTCTGTTAAAAATCCACAAAGAAACATCTTCCTGGCTTCTGGGAAAACAGTGAAAAGCATGTGTAGGCTGAACTACCTTGGAAATGCATCTTAATTAGCACATTTTCCTCATCTTCCAAAGACGCCGGCATTCATCTTTTTCATGGGCTTTGCCCCCCCCTGCATTTTTCTAGTGGTAATAGTCTGGTAGGCATTAAGCTTCTGGAACTGAGGCAAGCAGAAATTTCACCGAAGGATTTCTCCTGCACAGGAGGCTGTTCAACAGCATATGCGGGGACAGTGGAGGCTGGGCAGGGAGGAACACATTCTCCCCTGGATCAAGGATCCAGGCTCTCCCATTCCTGGACAGGCAGTCCTTGCTTCCACATTGTGTGTATTGTTTCAGCCGAGACAAAAACTACTTTCAGTGCAACATTTTCCATTTTAAGAGCCTGGCGGGGCATAGGTCAGAAACACCAAGCATATTCTCTCCATGATTCCATCATCTATGGAACATCTCATCTTTACAAACTCAGTTCCTCTAGCCCCTAGCTCCTCATGCATCCCTAGCCTGGGCACCACTCACTTTGCTTCCCCTCTTTATGAATTTGTCTTTTCTGTAAATAGAGTCCTGTGGCGCATGTTTCTTTTATGAGTGGCTTAGTTTACCCAGCTTGGTGTTTTCAAAGTTGTCTTATAGGCTATAGTGTATCCATCCATCCATCCATCCATCCATCCATCCATCCATCCATCCATCCATCTATCCATGCCTCCATCTTGGGCCACTAAGACTCTTTCTGCTGACTATGGCCGCTGCCTCTTTGCTTTCACAGGACACTCAGCTGTGCCTTCCCAGAATCCTTGTCCCCAGAACATATCTAGTCTCACCCTAGCCTTTGAACACGAGTGACACAGACACCGCAAGGCCTGCCCACCACTGAGAAATGAAACCAGAACAGGAGAGAGATGTAGATGGCAATGCTGACTTATTGTCTACCAGTTGGGAAAAGCAGTTTTCTACCGACACGGGCATCAACACTCTATCCACCCAGCTTCAGGCACAAGAGAGTGGTTTCAGCCTCTGTCTTGGGAATGACTCTCCCCTGTGGGCAGCCATTCCTCCATTATGCACTGGCTACCCATCTAGTCGACAGTGTGGTTGGGGAAGACACGACATTGGAACTTTGGAACAGGCTCAGCTGTTTCACCCAAGCCTCCTGTCTGTTCAGACACTTTTTGTATGTGACAGGGAGACTACTGAGGCGACATCTCTCAGTGAAGTCTTCACTCACAGCTAAGTAGGGAAGGTCCCTACCTGCCCATTGTCCCCTAAATCCAACCGTCTTTCCTCCTGAGTGATCACACTATACTAGAACACAGGTGGTTTTCTTCCATAGGGCCAAGAGCTGGTTCCCAGGTTGGCTACTGGGAAGAATGGAAAGATTGAAAGGAGGGTCTCCGTGGAGGTGTTCAGGTGACTAGAGGACATCCTCAAAGGGGATGAGGGGACTCCACAGGTCCAGAAGTCAGCATTGGATATCAGATCCCCTGTGGGTGGAATTAGAGGCAGTTGTGAACCACCTGATGTGGGTGCTAGGAACAAAACTCGGGTCCTCTGTAAGAGCAGCAAGCATTCTTAACCACTGAGCCCTCCTTCCAGCCCGTCTTGTTTCACTTCTTATTTATTTGGTGTGCAGTGAGGCTGAAGATGCGTCTATATCCTAATCTGTGACCTTTATTTTCCTTTCTTGGGATTTCTGGCCACCAAATGATGTAAAGGATTCCAAAGAGCCCTCCAGGCACAAACAGGCCCCCTGTCTTCTTTCTGCCACTAGAGTTTTTCACATAAACACTGCTCCTGGTCTCCTTGCGTGGGTTTTGGCTGTGGCAGAGCTAAGTCACTCACTTTTTTGCTACTCCATAGACTTGCTGGTGGAAACAAGAAGAGAAAAGCCAAACACAGCAACCCGGGATTGAAGAAATGAACTGGATTCACAGATTATAAAAGTAAATATTGCCTTACAGATTAAGCTTTTAAAAATACTTCAAGTCTTCTATTCATCTGGGACCTATTCTGGTATCAGTGCAAAAGACAGATCTGCCTTAGTGTTTCCCCGAAGGGCTAATTACACTAATTATATTGATTGAAATATTTGCTCCCTTCGCCTTTGATGTGAAACAGCACTTTATGCTAATTCTCTCCCTCTCCCTCTCTGTCTGGGTCTCTCTTTTCCAGCCTCAGGTTGACATGTTTTTCTAGCTACGGAAGCTTGCTAACAGGCCTTCCTGTGCACAGACCGTAATTTTGGGAGAAATGAGCCTGCCGATGTCCTGATTTCATGCGTGCTTACTCATCCTTCCTCCCAGGGTTTGCCTCCTGCAGAAACAGTCTCCCGGGTAACTTAGCCCTGTCTGCTGCCCCCTCTGTCCTCTTGTCTGTTGCTATGCAGCACTGGGGGTGGGGGTGGGGTGGGATTTCTCCACTGGCCACCCCATCTCAGGCTCAGATCCATGCATGGGTTTCCATTTCAACCATGCCCCCTGTTCCTCCACCCAGGATACCCAATTGTTCTCTTCATTTCGTTAACTGTGTCTGAGTACAGTTTCAACATAACCACGCACCCCCAGCTCATAAGGTGGGGACCAAAGTTGTAGCAGTTTACCTGACTCTGTGCTAGGTAAATATGTGTAGATGGTCACAGTACGTTAGGGTTGGTGTCCTGTGAGGAACCTTGCCTGGACCCATCTTCCTATATGGTGCTGCACTCTCAACCCTGTTTCTGGACACTTTACTTCAAAGCCAAACTTTTGCTATATGGCTCCACTTTGGAGCTCCTCCCCACATCTTCGCCTTCCTGGCCTACACTTACTCATCTTCCCTGCCATGACAAGCTATGAAAACTATAGCTTGCCCCCCAAGAAGCTGTAGTGGAGATAAATTGTCCTGGTGACTGTGGTCTGAAGGTTTGTGTCTCTATACATTTTATGCTGGTATCTCCATCCCAACATGATGGGTTGGGAAGTGGGGCCCTTGGGAGGTGATGAGGTCGTGAAAAGGTGACTCATGAGGGGTCATAGTCCTTATATAAAGAGACCTGAGAAAGCACACCCCACCAACCATGGGACCCAGAGAGAGAACGCAAGAGGAAGGTGCTGTATATAAACAAGGAATCAGCTCTAACAAGACCTGGATCTGAGGCTGTGACCTCGACTTTCCAGTCTGATTCTACAATAGCTGTCTGTGGTGTATACGTGTACTTTCTCTCATACATGCATAGTATTCCCATATACACAGGCACTTACATACAGTGCGCACACTCGTCCAGAACTGAAATAATCACACAGAAATTATATTAATTAAAACA
>LOJH01080096.1:0-13168 GCA_001685095.1 Ellobius talpinus
GTGTGTGTGTGTGTGTGTGTGTGTGTGTGTGTGTGTGTGTGTGTATGCTATATCCCCTGGAACTGGAGTTACAGGCAGTTGTGAATTTGTATAATTCTATCCTGGACAACTTGTCAATAGTGAACAAATCTTGAGATGGTGTATTCTGTGTTTTAATACAGAATTTCTTTCTTCTTTCTTTAAAAAAGATTTATTATTATATATACAGTGTTCTGCCTGAATGTATGCCTGCGTGCCAGAAGAGGGCGCCAGATCTCAATACAGATGGTTGTGAGCTATCATGTGGTTGTTGAGAATTGACCTCGGGACCTCTGGAAGAACAGTCAGTGCTCTTAACTGCTTGACCATCTCTCCAGCCCCCTAATAAAGGATTTCTAAGGTGGACACGAGCAGGGCTAGACTTCCAGGGAGGCTGGACCACCCCCAACCCTAACAGCACAGAATTAGGACATTGAATGTGGCTTAGAGCTGGGGTGAGGGCTTAGCAGTGTGTGTGTGTGGGGGGGTGTCTCCCACCCCCATCTTGCAGAAGAAAAGGAAGTTGAAGTAGGAGAGATGGCTCAGCAGTTAAGACACTGGCTGCTCTTGGCAGAAGGCTTGGGCTCAATTCCCAGCACCCACATGATGGCTCGCAACTGTCGATAACTTCAGTCCTAGGGGATCTTGGATTACTTCCCAAATGTGGGAAGGCAGGCTGTCATTACAGTGTGCTACAGAGCGTGGAGGATATAGTGGGCTCTACTGCCAGGGCCTCTGACCTGCACCCATTCTGTATTTTTGAGGCAATGCAGAGGAGGTAGGAAATACTCCAAGTTGAGTTTGACTTGGGAGAAAAACACCCAATAGCAGGTTCACTGGGAACTTCCTGGACAGAGGACCATCATTTGTACTGTGACCCTGTTCAATGGTGTAAGTCCCCAGAGTACAGGCACACTGGCCACAGGGGACTAGAAAGGACAATGGAGTTAGAGAACTGTGTGGCCCTAACTCTATCCTGAACTCAGAGAAGCCTCAGGAGGGGAGATGTTGGATATTCCTCGAGCCAGCTCAAATATCTGCATGCCTTCCAGCCTAAGTGAGAACAGAGGCTGTGCAGATGGACCCTGGAGGAAGCTTCATGACCTGTACCTCTGGCCACGGGGTCTGTGGTTCTGTGGGGGAGAAGGCAGAGCCCCAGTGAACACTGGAGCCTTGCATCTGCAAGGGGCACTGGATACGTATACTCTTTCTGTGCACTTCCTCCTCCACCGGAACATGTGGATGGCCATGGGTCCCTGGAACGGTTTGCTCCAGGGAGCAGCCAGCACAGCCGCTCTTCTCTTACAGTACTGGCAGTGGCCCTGCCTCTCACAGCCGGTAAGCAGAGGGGAGGTTTCCTCACTAGCACAAGGTCACGCGTGCTCCTTTGCGCAGCTGCCCTCCATCCTTCAGAAACTGTGCAGTTCGTGCTCCGGTCTGTGCAGCCAGAGGTGTCCTAGTTTGCCTTCTATTGCGTGATAAAGACCACAGCCACAGGCAGCTTAGGGAGGAAAACATTTATTTGGCAAACTTGTCCTGATCCCACAGTGAAGGGACGCCAGCCCACTCGAACATGCAGCTCTGGCAGGCCTTGCCCTCCCCCCCACCATTCCCTCTGCCTTGCTAAAAACCTTCAGATTACATTCCTAAAGCCAGACACTAAGGTCTCTTCTCTTATTTGGCCACTTCCTCCTCCTGAGGCCGACTACTAAAGTCCAGCAATCAGAAGCCCCCTTTGGTCTGCCTAATTAACATTCCCAATTAAAATTAAACCCCTCATTCTAACATGGGGTTTCCCCTTTCTTTTATAAACCGTTTGTCTATGTGCTACAAGTGTCCCCCCTCTATCCAGAGGGATATCTCTGCGGGACAAATGCCCCTTCCCCCTTTCCCTTTTCTCCTTCCCCTTCTCCCTTGTCCCCTAGCTCCTTATTGCCGCTATTTTCTGCCCGAGTCAGAAAGCAGCCTCTTTAACTTTTTTTTCCTGCTTAATAAAGGATCTCTCTGTGAAAACAGGTGTTTGGGTGTGGTTTGTGCCTAATCTGGAGAACTCAGAGGAAATCCCCACTGTTTGGGGGTCTCCTTCACAGAGTCCATCACTGAGGAAACCAGGGCAGGAGCTCAAATAGGGCTAGCAACCTGGAGGTGGGAATTGAAGCAAAGACAGCGAGAAAAGCTGCTCACTGGCTTGCTTCCAGGCTTCTTATACAGCCCAGGTCCACCTGCCCGGGTATGGCACGTGCCATGGTGGGCTTGACCCACCCACATCAGTCATCAATGAAGAAAATGCCCTATAGACTTGTCTACGGGCCAATCTGATAGAGGCAGTTCCTCCGTCGAGATTCCCTCTTCCCAGATACTAAAAGGTGTGTGTCAAGCTAATGGAAAAACTGACCAGCACACAGTCATTTCCTTTCCGGATGCTCCGATTGAAGTCGCCCTGCACATCATTAATGGAGGTGAACGGACAAAACAACGTGTGACCCGTGGCAGAACCTGTGCAGGGTCACATGACCAGGCTATGCAGTTAGGAAACAAGTCTGGGTCGCCTGCTGTCGCTCTTTTGCTCCACCCACATAGAAAGCACAGGCCAAGGGGCCAAAGACCTCAGGGCGTCTAAGCAGCTGGCAGTGGGCAGGCTGAGCAGCTGAGCATGGCGCCCTCTAGCGTTACAGTCTGGTTCAGGCCTCAGGTGCCTGGAACAATTAACAGCGCTCATTCTGAGGTCTGAGATCCTTAGGACCCGACGGATCTTTGGAACACTTCTGTTTCCAAGGGCCTGCAGTTTCTGTTTTCTGGATCTTTAAAACCTTTTTTATTATTTTCATTTCATTTCATTTATTTTATGAGGCTGAGACTTACATAGCCCAGGCTGGCCTTGAACTTGCTTTGTAGCTGAGGGTGAACTTGAACTCCTGAGCCTCCTGACTCCAACCTCCCAAGCTCCAGGATTACAGACTTCCACACTCGGCTCCTTTATCCTCCATTAGCCAGCCCCACCCACTCTAGTCTCTCCTGGCACCGCCCTCCTCCTGCTTCGGCTCCACTCTGGTTCAGCAGCCTCTTTCCGCTGTCAAGCAGTGGGCTGCCTTGTTGCTTTTTCATCATGGCACGATGACTGCTCAGCTGCCGCTGCCGCCTCTACCATCGCCACTGCTCTCTGTGGTCTCTTTGGCTTCTTTGTGTTACCACCTCGGTTCTCACTACAGAAGTCAAGTGAAGATCACTTATGGCGTCTTTAGAGGAAGTTGGGTGTCTCCCTGCCAACTCATTGGATGAACTAGCTTATAAAGCCTAAGAAGGATGTTAGGGTCAATCACAGCTGTTTGTTTGGGCCAATCACATCCTAGTCTCAGCAGCCCCTCTGCCAGACCTCCAAGGGAAGAACCCTCCCTCTGGCCAAGGTGGAAATAGTAGCAGGGTTACTTAGACACCTATTTGGGTCGCGATGATGAAACGCTGGGAAGAGTTGTTTCAAACAGTGAGGACTGGGCTGTGCCTTTGGGAGCAAGGGTAATCAGTTGTGGTTGCTAGATCATTTTCTCAAGGTGTCCCTGTAGTGTTCCAGATGGTTGGTGCTAGCGTAAGGGTAGCCTGCCAGTCTGCTCGACCTCTGGTCCTTTGGCTTAAGGCAGCCATTACAGCCAGGGAGAGCCAGACAGTTGCTGATTGGGGAGTCAAAAGCCCTATCCACAACTCGCTGCTTATTTACAGGAGAACGAGCATCAGAAGGAGCGCTCACAATATAAACTTAACTCACCACTGATGTGAATAGGGATTTTAAGGGTGCTTACAGCCTGCCCAGTGCCCACGAACAGACTCCCACCCACTCGGCTGTCTCTGCTCTTCCGGGCTCGCTGATCTTGACTATCAGTGGCTTGGGCAGAGTTAGGGCCATTGGATTTCTTACCCCATCATCTTGGGTCCCAATATTTCATTTATAGCCCTGTGATTAATTCCAAGCCTAAAGGGCTGAGGAAAGGGAATGGTTTTATTCTCAAATCCCAAATCAGGTTTGCCTTGTAGGAGGGTCATATAGATGCTCCGTGTGTGGCTGAGCCTTGGCGGGAGTGTCATACAGATGTTCTGCGTGTGGCTGAATGCTCCACAGTCACTTACTCTCTACACTTTGATTAGCTGTGAGTTTTGTATTAACTTCCACCCCGTGCAGGAATTTCTCTGCTGAGGTCTGAAAACTGCATTGTGGGTATAGAGACGTGAATCGAGAGGGCAGCTGGACACTGTGTCCCATTAGCAAAATCATCGTAGGTTCACCACTATGAATTGAACCCTGGTCCTAACCCACTGATCCATCTCTTCTGCTCCATTAGTAAATATTCCCTAGAAAAAAAATAAATGCTGGAACAGAGCATGTAAAACATGTTACCCTGTGATCCCAGGACTGGTTTTCCTTTTTCAGTTTTACACAAGAGTATCAGTTCCTCCAAACCATTGTGCTCTCTGTCTGTCTGTCCCCTCCCCCCATGTGTGTGTAGGTTCCCACAGAGGCCAAGGGTGTCTGATCCCCATGACCACAGAGCTGGAGGTACAGGCAGCTATGTATGAGCTGCTGGGCATGCATACAGATATGCATGGTCAGCAGCTTTGCAACTGCTGAGCTATCTCTCCAGCCTTGCTTTCCCTTTCTTGAAAAACCCTTCTCCGTTTTAATATTTTTCTGTGTGTCCCTGGTAAAATCTTGGGATTTTGGTGAGTGCCCGGGGGCCTCAGAGGCACGTTTTTAAAGTTGGGATGTGAAGGGTGGGAGCCAGGCCACTCACTTGCTTTGTCCCTGCACTCGCTTTCACCTGGGCTGGTCACGGACCCAGGGCTGCGGGTCCCAGAGCACTGCTACATTTGCGGATCTTCCCGGGCCCTGGACACTCATTGGCACGCCCCAGTTTTCCTTATGCCTTCCCGGATGCACAGCAGGGCGACAGGATGCAGGGCGGCCGGGCCACGCAGGGCGGCAGGGATGCAGATGAATCTCCAACTCACCACTTCCATGAGTGCTGTCCCCTATAGACTCAGAATGCTTCCTCCCTGCTAGTTAATTTGGGTCCCCACTTTTAGTGCATTATTCCCTAACTGCTCTCAGTTTTCCCTATCCATTTAGCATAGGCAGTCCTATTCCAAGAGTATGGAGAGAATTTTCCAGAAAAAAATACACTGCCTTGAACACTGGATACAAAGAAAACAGCTTCTCCCATCTGAACTTTTAACCTGACGATTTAAAACTCAAAAAACAAAATACAAAGCTATTCAGATAATACAAAGATATTCACTGAGTCCAGCAGATGAATTCTTGAGGTGCTGTAAATTTTATTTTACGTGTGTGAACGAGCCACATGCATGCCTGAGTATATTTGTATGTGGACCATGTGCGTGCAATACCCAAGGACACCAGAAGGGGACAAAAGAGCCCCTGGAACTGGAGTTCAAGCCCGGCGTCAGCTGCCAAATATGGGTGCTGGGAACTGAACCAGGTTCTCTGGAGGAGCAGCCAGTGCTCTTAACTACTGAGATATTTTCCAGGACCAGGTTTGTTTGTTAGTTTATTATGTATTTTTTAAAACTTCTTATGAAAGAAACCGCTTTTAATTAAGGTAAAAGAAATTCCTTTAGATATGCTCTGAGTTGGAGGCCAGCTTGGTCTACAGAGTGAGTTCCAGGACAGACAGGGCTACATAGAGAAATCCTGTTTCGAAAAACAAACAAAAGACTATTCCTGAAAAAGGGAATCTATAGCAACCCAGAGAGACCAGAAGAGGGCATCAGATCCCCGGGAACTGAAGTTACAGATGGTTGTGAGCCATCCATAGGAGACACTTTATGTAGGAAGGAAATCATCATTAAAACCCTATGTATCTGTATCTCATGTTAAATTTCATAGTTTGATGAAGTTTTTTTTATCCTAGGCCACGTGAATGTTGTTTTGTGTAAGCAACATTTTAAGGTTTTATGAAACGTTCATAAGATCAAAAGATATTATTTAGTAGATTTTAAGATGGTAAGAGTTCCTCAGTTTATGAGTGTGTATTTATTAGGCCTTTCAAAATATCCAAAAACACATGCTAATGGCGCTGGTTAGGTATTTGCCCTTCATGAAAATTCGAATACTTTGTGTGCGATCTCTGCACTAGCATACGTACGGGCCACAATCAGGACGAAGAAACAGCACCGAGAAATACTAGTGTTTCTGTTTTGCGACTATTCCGCGTGTTGTTCTTTTCTCAAAGAAATGCTTATTTGTAGAGCTAATAAAACTGCGCGCCTTTCCTGCTTGTTCATCTAGCCGTTCGCTTGTGCATCGCCCAGTTTCTTCCTAGGGGACAGGGGACTAAGAACCAGAGCCGGCGCTCGAGTGCCCGCCTGGTCCCCGCCCTCCCGGGTCCGGTGTCCCTGATCTCCGCCCTCCCGGGTCCCAGGCCCCAGGCCCGCCTGGTCCCCTCACCCCAGCCCGGCCGCCCCGTACCCTCCGCAGAGGCGGCCGCCATCTTACAGGGCGGGTCCTGCGGCCTCCCAGCCGCGGTTAGTCGGGTCCGCCGGTCCCACAGTCCCCGGGCGGCCCCCGGTTCCCGAGCATCCCTCAGTTCCTCTTCGGCGCCCCCTTGCTCGTGAGTGCCCCCCCGCGGGTCGCCGCGAGAGACTGAGGAGGAAGAGCCAAACGTTCATAGCTGCTTGGCGACCGGGCAGCCTCCGCGCGGCCGTTCTGGCTGGCGCGGCGGGATTCCGAACCCTTCCCCTGTATCCGTGAGCGCCGAGGCTCTACCCGAACCCCTGAGCTCAGGAGCGAGCCGGTGGAGCGAGGCCTTTAGCGATGCAGAGTTACTAGCTGACCGTGACCTCGTGGCGCAATGGTAGCGCGTCTGACTCCAGATCAGAAGGTTGCGTGTTCAAGTCACGTCGGGGTCAGCCTGGTTTTTTTTCTTTTTTTCTTTCACCAACAAGAATAAAATACAGCAAATCCTTAAAGACGAAATTGGATTAGTAGCGGATTAAACCGTCTTTCTTACACCGTGAAAGACAAGCACAGCTTTTTCTCTTGAGTTCGTGAACGCCCGAATGCTCGGGAAAGCGATGACTCCCGACGACCGACAGGAGATGCTGCTGCTGCAGCAGCTGAATCGAGGTGGGACCTTGGGGAAGGTGCACTGACTCAGCCTCCACTGTCAGATCCCTGCCTCGCCCCTCGGGCTGCATCCCCCCACCCCCAGGTTTCCTGGGCCGGTGTGAGCTGAACCTGTGATTTAAGATAGATCTCTCCGTGTTTGCCTGGAGTTTCATTTTCTCTCGATCTCGCGATGATCATCTCTCGGGAGGTCATATCTTCAACATCTGTGCCCCATCCTAATCCCTACAAGTCCAGTTACAACCATGAGACCTGGATGTCTTTTGTTAATAGCTTTGTTTTCATTCTCTTCCTCCCCCACAAGATTGATGCAGAAAATAAAAGTATGCTGCATCAAAATTATAGACATGAAATTGAAATTGAGTTATCTTTTATGTAAAATGCTTGGAACCAGAACTGTTTCAGATTTTTAAAAAAACTTTTGGAATGTAGGATGTCTTAGGGTTACTATTGCCCTGATGAAACACCATGACCAAAGCAACTTGAAGAGGAAAGGGTTTATTTCACTCACAGTTCCATGCAACAGTTCAATCAAAAGCCCTGGGGGTAGGAACTCAATTAGGCAGGAACTTGGAGGCAGGAGCTGAAGTGCTGCTCACTGGCTTGCTCTCATGGCTTATTCAACCTGCTGTCTTATAGAACACCTGTCCAAGGTGTCTCACCCACAACAGGTCAGGACTGCCTCCATCAATCATTAAGATATTGTCTTACAGGCTTGCCTACTGCCTGTCCGCACGCAGGCATTTTCTCGATTGAGGCCACCTCCTCTTGGATGCCTCTGTGTCAAGATGACATAAAACTAGCCAGGACATTGAAATACATGTAATTACATATTTTTAAATTGGAACTCAAATTCAAACATAGGATCCACTTACATTTCATACATAATCATTATGTCTACCTGTCCTGCGAAGCCAAGGTGTAGAATTTTCCGGCTGACCTAGGCATCATGTCACTGATCAAAAGGTTTTGGGTTTTGAAGCATTTTGGATTTCCAGGTTAGAAGGAGTCAAGCTGTAAGTCCATTTGGTACTGAAATGTGTATCTGTACTTAGAAGTGAATGACGACTCTGTTGTGGTGGCAGGAATATAATCCTAGATTTTGGGAGGATAAGGCGGGAAACTGCAAGCTCAAGGCTAGCCTTGGCTACACATCAAGACCTCGTTTCAAAAGGGGTGGATAAGTGCATAAAATATAAATCATACTGAAAGTATAATTAAATGTGAAGATTCTCAGCTTCTATTCTGATTGCCAATTCTAATTGCTCATTGAGTTCTATGATTCTGATTAATTTTGGTATATGTTTTTATCTATTTGCAATTTTTTCAAAATAATGAAGTTTACCATAAAAAGGATTATACACATCAATCCTAGGACAGTGTATCATGTCAGGAGAATGAGGAAGAAGAGAATGTGGTGTGCACAAATGCTCTTTCTTACCAAAAGGATGTAGTCTTCATGGGGTCATGGAAAGTGACTTCTGGGGCTGGAGAGATGGCTCAGCTGTTAGAAGCACTGGCTGCTCTTCCAGAGGATCAAAGTCTATTCAAGTCTCAGCTCCCAAACTGCTGCTTGCAGGTGAGCAGGAGACAGAGACATGGATAGACACGACATGCAGAATGAGGTTGAATATTTANGGAGGGAGTGGGCGTGGCTTGTCTCTTAAAGAGACAGAACAACCATTACAACAACTGTCTGTAACTTCAGTTCTGATGGTTTCAACACCCTCACACAGACATACATGCAGGCAAAACACCGATGTACATAAAATAAAAATAAATAAATAGTTTAAAAAAACCAAGTAAAATAAAAGATAGCTTTGAGTATGACTCCCTCGACCTGTCTGGTACTGACAGAAGGCGTACAGAGGTGGAGATCAAGTCCCTCTGAGTGAGATATCATCCTCACATCATATCGTCTAGCTTTCTCATATAGAAGGTCTCAGATGAAATTTACTCATGATAGAATTTAAAAGACAAGAATATTAAGGGGGCCGAGGAGGTGGCTCCCTAGGCAGTGTCCTTATGTGGCATGCATGACACCCTGGCTTCTGTTCCCAGACAGGATTAAACTGGGCATAGTGGATGCCTAGCACAAAGATTGAGCCGAGAACTTACAAAGATCAAAGGAGACAGAAAGTTTGAGCAACTGCTGAGATCATGAAAATAGAATGAAAAAAATCTAAGACTAAATTAAATAGCTTCTCTGAGGAAGATGATAACAGCAGGGGAGGGGCAGCATTCAAGGAAGACAATAGAGAGAGCAGGGGAAGGGCAGCATTCAAGGAAGATAATAGGGAGCAGAGACGTGGTTTGTTGCTTTCAGACCTGACAACAAAGAAGTCCCTACTCTGAAGAGGTCAATGTATCTTAAACCTGATATAAGACACCCATCCCCACATTCTGTGGTTTGCATGAGAAATGTCCCCAACAGATTCATGCATTTGAACACTTGGTCAACTAGTTGGTGGTGCTGTCTGGGGGAGGTTTTAGAGCCTGTAGGAGGCAGTTCCTTGCTGGAGGAAGTATGTCATTTGGGTGGGCTTTAGGGTTTCATAGTCTGGCCTCACTTCCTGTCCCCCCCTCCTGTCTGTGGATGAAATTGATCACTGTGCTTCTGACTGCCAGGCTGGCCTCATGCTCCTGTTGCGATGCCTCGCCTGCTATGATGGACTGTGTTCCCTCTGGACCTGTATGCTCAAATAGACCTCCCTCTCCTCGAAGTCGCTATTACTTGACATTTTATCACAGCACCAGAAACATAACAAGATACCATGTAATGGCATGGTGCAATAAAAAAGTATTTTTAAAACATTGCAGATTATCTATAAAAAACACACACTATAATTTTACTGAAACAGAATTATCGGCAGTAGCCGAAATGGGAAAAGGGAAAGCTGTTCTCACAATTCCTAAATGCTCAAGGAGAACAGTTGCCAGCCTAGAACCTCAAGAACAGAGATGTTTGGGAGGGTGCCTCATGCCTTTGATCCCAGCCCTCGGAGGCAGAGGAAGGTGGATCTTTGTGAGTTTGAGGCCAGCCTGGTCTACAGAGAGAGTTCCAGGACACCCAAGCCTATTACACGGAAAAACACTGTCTTGAACGCCCCCCCCCAAAAAAAATAGAGACATTTGGAAACAAATACACCTACCACTCCTCTCCAAGACGGACTACAGTGGAAATGATTCAGGAAGGAGGAAGATCTACAGAAGGTCTGACTGCTGAAGGACTGGTGAGCAAAGGAAATGCAGACTCCATTAGTTGAAAACAAACAATTGAAATACTGAACAAGAATAGCATGCAATCAAGAACAAACATAACTTAGAAGTAAAGATGTGCAAGAGAGTATATTTATCAGAAGAAGACTAGACTCTTCCTTGGGATTAGATCACATCAAGTGTGTCAAAAGTAGGAAATTCACATCCTAGAGACTGGAATGTAGCTCAGTTGGCAGAGTGTCCACCAAGCACCAAGCCTGTGAGTTATCCCCACCTGTGCGCAGGCGTGCACGCACACACACACACAAAAGAATAGAGGCAGCATTTGTAATTAATTGATTAGTAATTGATTGGCTGACAAAACAGTTGTTCTTGATAACCATGCCAGAGGCAATCCTCAAGAGTTATTCCTTGGGTGCTGTTTGCTTTGCTTTGTATTTTGGGTGTATGATATTTTTCTCACATTTTTACTTATTATTTTGTGTGTCTGTGTCACACATCAGTGGATACTGAGGATCCATAGGCAACATTCCAGGGCATATTTGGGCATGATTTTTTTTCCAAGATAGTTCCTGTATCAATGAATATTCATAATATTCATGACAGGAACACAGTCACACCAAGGACCCCAGTGTCCATGGGAATAGCAAGTCCTTGCCCCGGCTCTGGCATGGATGTTGACAGTGTGTGCACAAAGTACCGATAACCTTGATAACCATGGTAGGCACGTGTGTTTACTTACAGAGTCAGGGAATTAAAACCAGGCACAGGCTGGAGGAGACACAGCAAGACTGAGACCATGACAAGTTTATTGCAAGCAACCAGATTTTTATACCCTTATCAGAAACAGAATATCGTGGCGATATCCAGGATCAAATACAGTTGTAGTTGCTAGGATACATTGAAATTTGCAAGCTATACAAGGTACACAAGACCAATTGTCCTGACAAATTTCTGTATGCTTCATTGATATTTATAAGGGAACATACAGAGAAATGCAAAGTAGCCTGAACGCTTCACTGCCTGAGGGAGTGCCTTGGTTTCTCAAGAACTGAAGGGCACAATGTGCCCCAGGAGCTGCAGACACTAATCTGCAAACCTATGATACATGCCTCTCAAGGCAACTAGGCCAGGCCAACTTCCTGATTCCCCACAGACTACAGCCTGAGCCTGCTCCCCTGCAGAGATCCCCTGCTGAGATTAGCTGATCCACCTCCTCCTTCTGCTGTGTGTAATAAACATGCTGAGTTTCCCTGATGCTGGTGTCTCTATCAAGGAGCACAGCACAACCAATCCCAGCTTCTCTGTATGTGTGTCTGTCATTTCTCCATTCTCTGCTGCTCCAGTCAGATCGGACCCCTCCCCACTGTGAGGGCCAGCCATAATAATCACATAACACCCACCTCCAACATCCAGGTTGCAGCGGGGTCTCCTGGACTTCTAGGCGGAAGCCCTCTCTGCCTTCTCAATAGCTGTGCTCACAGGCTCATGCCTCTGCACCTAGCCGAGTTTTGGGCAGAGAGGAAGTGCCGACTCAGTATGCAGCCCCAGGAAACTCAAGCATCCAGAAAACCTTGATGAGACAGGAAGAGAACAGTCTTAATCTACAACAAGCAGCTCAGTTATAAGTATCTGCAGGAAGCCTTGAGTGAGTACTGTCCTGGGTGCTGTGAGCGCAGCCATGTCAAGGACCTTAGCCTCAGACCCATGGGGAAATGGCAAACTCTTCCCGCTGGGATGCAGCTCAGGGGGATGGCAAAACCTTCTATGTGCAGATGTTGACAGAGTGTGCAGAAAGTATCTACTGTGGCTTTCTCCTCCATGATGCTCCCCATTAGCTGCTCCTAACTGAGATGAGCTAAACCTGCCTCCTTGCTGGGCTGTATATACTAACTCTGCTGCTGTTTATTTGTTTGCAGCAACCCCCCAGCTCCCTGTTCTTCTGTACGCAGTAACCTTGCCTCTGTTGAACTGTCTGAAAAACACACTGAGCTTCAAGAGCGCCCAGTCCACCTGATCCCAGTTTTCCTGTGTGTTTGTCTTTTCTTCATTCCCTTGCTGCCCCAGTCAGGTCCAAGTCCTCAGTGCTGTGCAAGTATGTAAGTGAAGTGGAACAGGACATTCTTGGGTGACTTGTGTTGGAACAGGAAGGAGCCCAGAGAGAGGCCATGTAGACAGAGACTTCCTCTGTAGGACCCTGGGCAGGGCACTGTGTCTGGCTTCTGCATACCATTGGTGGCCTCCTGTCCCCGGCCTTATACTCTGCCTTCCTGCTGTGATATCTATTGTGCAATAATCTTTTTGTACACTGAAGACGTGTCTCTCCCAAGCACCTTCTGACTGGTTGAATAACTAGGCAGGAGAGGATAGGTGGTACTTCTGAGCAGAGTAGGAGTAAGTTGAATGTCCAGTATCAGGCAGAGGTAATGAGCCAAGTGACAGAATGTAGGTTAATATAAATGGGTTAATTAAAGTTTTAAAAGCTAGTTGGGAACAAGCCTAAGCTAAGGCCAAGCTTTCATAATTAATAGGAAGCCTCTGTGTCATTATTTGGGAACTGGTGGGACACAAAAGAAGGTGACTGCCATGCTTTGCCAAGACAAGTTGGGCCAGTCCTTCAAAACTACTGCTTCATAAGAAAGTTTGTCAGATATTCTAGGCCTATAGGCTGAAGATGGATGCCCCGATGCTGAGGAGGAACCTTGGGTGGTTGTCCAAGCATCCAGCTGTCTCTATTATTTCTTTTTTCTTTCTTTTTTTTAAAGATTTTATTTATTTATTATGTATACAACATTCTGC
>LOJH01080104.1:0-16185 GCA_001685095.1 Ellobius talpinus
TATATATAAAGAGAGAGAGAGAGGAATTTGGGAGGATCTGGGAAGATATGTGGTTGGTAGAATATGAATAAATGCATTGTATGAAAAATGTAAATAAAAATTAGCTTTTTCCTCAGTCTCATACATTTTCCTTTAACATGCATATGAATAAAGTTAGCATTCAAAGTCTGCATTTTATCCTTTTTTTTGCATCTGGACATTCCCAATTGACCTTTTCATGTAATGAACTGAAACAGTAATACAGTTGTACTGTGTTTAGCTGAATATGATGTTTCTTTGCAGTTTTATTCCTTATGATTTTTCAAGATATGCCATGATAAACTGATATATATATAATATGCATATTTATGCATATGTTTGCTATATGTGTGGACATGTGTGTGCACAAGAGGTATATAAACTGTCATATTGTTAATTAAAAATGGCAATTCCAAAGATTAAAAGATACTGAATAAAAGTAGTGTTAAGAGAGGAAGAAAAAAGGGTAAATTTATATGCTAAGTGTTTAAAATATGGTAGCTTATTCCTTTTATTTCTACTGGAAAATAAACAACATACTTTTATCTATTCGCTACTTAATTTCGAGAAAAAAACATTCTGTTAAATCAATAAGTGGGTAATTCTACCTGCTATTCTAGGTCAATTTGACTCTTATATTTTTAAATAATGTAACTGCAACCCAAGATTTCTAACAGAGTTTGACTTCTTCTCTTTCTTTGGAAGTAACTGGGAATGTAATTGACCAGTCAAGAGCAGCCACTCTACCATTTCTTTGAGGGTAAGAGTATGGTAAGGTGACCAATTATCCTATTAGCTTGGAATTGAAAAAGTTTCCAAGAGATGGGACTTTCAGTATCCCAGGAACGTCTTGACAAACCACAATGAGTTGGTTAGCCTAGAACAGGGAAACTTGTCATAAGTGTTACAAATTACACTCATCTGGGTTTGATATTAGAACATATAACCATCCTTCAAGTGCCCAGAACTGAGATCATCCCTGGAAATGAGCACAGTGTCTAAATGGAGGAAAGAATCCTGAAACCACAGCAAAATCCAAAGATTTCAAATGGATATAACGTGTCCATTTGTAGTTCAATCTCTCCAAAGTAGCCAGGCTATTGATGTGAAAACAAGGAATAAATCAAATTTGGTAAGTGAAAACAAACTCCCCATAAGATGAGTGTCACAACTAAAGCACACATCAACTTAATGTTTTACAAAAAAGGAAAAATAAAGTTTATGGAAGGCGTGAAACTGCAATTCTGTGTTCAGAAACAAATTAGAAAGGAAGTTTTTTTTAATCATCATAAGCATTTCATTCTATAAGATGACCAAATGCCCATTTTATGTGAAAAAGTCAACCATAACTCTAAGAAACTTAACAAGAATAACAAAACTGTGCCTGAAATTCTTACCATTGGCCACATTCAGCTACAAGCAGAATTGGGAATCACTTCTGAAGGCATCTGGAGGGAAGCAATGAGCTCTAAAAGAAAGATATTTACTGTTATGAACAAAATCTTAAGTATTTTTAAAACAACTAATGCCCTTCTTATTTCATGTTCACTATCTGTCATTTTGTAAGTATCTTGCTTGAGACCCTTATAGTCTGCTTTTAAGTTGATGGCACTAGTTCGATAATGTGTACAAAATGAAAAAGACTGGCTACGGCTCTCTGAACAACTTGCAGGCTGCTCAACAGGTTTGAGAAATCTCTCAGGATCAAAGCTGGCCAAACTCTCCTCCAACAGCTGTTCTTCGCTGCTTCTCTAATCCTCGGGAAGGATCCTTGTGAAGGCTTTCCCCAGTGTGTGAGGTTTATTTCTTGAGTTTCTTAAGTCCCCAGTCTGCCCCTGGAGGGCATTGTCTCAGTTAGGGTTTCTATTGCTGTGATGAAACACTGTGACCAAAGAGCAGGTTGGGAAGGAAATTATTTTTTTGGCTTACACTGCAAAAATCATGGAAGGAAGTCAGTACAGGAACTCAAACCAGGCAGGAACCTGGAGCGAGGAGCTATTGCAGAAGTCATGGAGGGGTGCTGCTTACTGACCTTCGTTCACATGGCCTACTCAATCTGCTTTCCTATGGAACCTAGTTCCACTAGCCCAGAGATAGCACCACACACAATGGGCTGGGTGAACCCTTCCCCATCAGTCACTAATTAAGAAAATGCCCTACAGGCTTGCCTACAGCCAAATTTTATGGAGGCATTTTCTCAATTAAGGTTCTCTCCTCTCAGATGACGTTAGTAAGTTGACATAAAACTATCCAATACAGGGATATTTCAATTGCAGGTGAAATTGCTATCTAACATTCCACCCCCATCCTCTCACAGTTCCTAGAACTCTCTCTACTACTATTATGTCATCTTTAAAAATAAGTCCACCTTACATAAATGGGAGAAAACCTGAGATGCTGTATAATGCTTAATGTGATCATCTCGAATCCCACTGACTTTCCTGCAAATAACAAGATCTTGTTCCATATATACAATTCCAGTTTGTATATACAACATAATTCTTATCCATTTGTCTGTTTATGCACACAGAGGGTAATTTTGTAGTGTGGCTATTGTGAATACTGTCTCAATAAACATGGAATGCAGGTATTGTTTATAGGTGATGGCTTTGTTTTGTGGGATCTATATGGATTCTACGATGGTTCTATTTTTAGTATTTTAAGCAATCTCCAAGCTGACTTCTATAGTGGATGTACGAATTTACATCTCCAGTCAAAACATCTATGGTGGGCTTCCTGCCCCCACATCCTTATCAGCACTAGATTTTTTTTCTTTTTGATAATAGCCATTTCCACTGGGGTGAGATAAGACTCCTAGTGTAGATAAAGGGAATGCTTTTTCAGATACTTACTGCCAATTTGAACTTCTCTTGAGAAGTGTCTGTTCAGATCATTTGCACATTGTTGATTGGATGACTCGTTCAGTTAGTGTTCAGATTTGGAGTTATTTATGTATTCTAAATGTTAGTCTTCTGCCAGATTAAAAATTGTCAAACCATTATAGTTTTTTCCATTATTGTTGTTTCCTTTGTTCTGCAGAAGCTTTTAGTTTCCCACAATCCAATATGTCAATTTTTGCTTTTCCTGAGCTATTGGAATCCTCTTCAGAAAACCATTGTCTGTGCCAATATCTTGAAATGTTTCTCCTGTTTTCTCCCAGTAGCTTTAAAATTGCGGGCCTTACAATGAGGTACTTTATTGATTTACAGTTGATTGTTTTTATAACATGAGGAATATAGATTTAATTCCACTTCTATAGATGTGGACATCCAGTTTTGCCAGCATCATTTCCTCATATTAAACTATTTTTAAATTTTCTTTTTCTTTTTTTTGTTTTTTGAGATTATAATATAATTACATTATTTCACTCTTCACTTTCCTCCCCACAAACCCTCCCATATACTCCTCCTTGCTCTATTTCAAATTCATGGCCTCTTTTTTCATTAATTGCATTCCATAATTATATATGTTTTAGTATAATATGTGTATCAATTCATATATAACTAACACCAGCTCAGTCTTTATAATGTTACCTGTATGCATTTGTTTTCCGGGCTGACCATTTGGTATTAGATAACCAAGTTGTGTGCTCTTCCCTGGGGAAAACTATGCTTTCATCAGTCCTTAGGTGTTTGTAGTTCTTTAACTAGAATTGAGGACTCATGGTCTTTCCCCTGCCCAACTTAGTATGTCTATTGTTTTTGTTCTTATTCAACTGATGTTTAAGCTATCATATTGGTAAGACTTTAGAAAATTCCTAGGAGACAATCGCACATCAAACTCCCTGATCTTCCACCTCTTACAAACTTTCTACCCCCTCTTCAGGCAATGATCCCCGAGTCTTCGATGTCGGAGTTGTTTTAGAGATGTGTCAGTTGAAACTGGGCTCCATACCTCTACATTTATGTTGGTTGGGGTTTTCTGTAGTCATTTCTCTCCATCTGTTGCAAAGAGAAGTTTCCTTGATGAGGAGTAAGGACAACACTTATCTGTGGGTATAAGGTCAAGTATTTAGAACGCACTTAACAATTGTGTCAGATTAACAGAGTGGTGTTTGTAGTTTCTCCTCCAAGATCCCTGAGTTCACTAGCCCAGGGCAGTTGACTGCGTTTCCAGTAATAGGCATGATTTCCCTCTTGTTAGCGGGTCTTAAGTGCAATGAGAGACCACAAAGGTATGAGTGTCACTACTGTACCTTTAAGGCTTTCATGTCATGATAGTCATTGCTGTGGTTCATAGGCATTATAAATGAGTAAGACCGCTGGTTGCTTCCCTCCTTTTGGAAGGTCATCTTCTGGTTCATGAAAGCTAGTCCTTGGGGAGGAGGCTTTAAATATTTTCTCAAGCAAAATAGCTCAGTGATTTCTTAGCAACATACCTTAGTCAACAAAATGTCTACTCATTTATTATTCTATCTTTTCCCAGAATATGATAAGAAATAAATTAAAGAACCTCAAGAAAAGGGAAAAGAGAATGTGGCTAACCCTAGGGCCATGATTCACTTTAGAAATGTACCATCACTTAAACATAGCTAACGTTGATTTTAAAACATTAAATTCTAGTCTCTTAAAACCTCAAAAAGGATTATTCAGAAGGAAGTCAGAAGACAAATTGGAAGAGCAAGCAAATATGCCTTATGAGTATTTGAAACCTTAAAAATAAAATCACTTCTACACCCTGAATGTTTCAGCCTAATATCCAATGTGTCAGTAAGGTTCTTAAACACAAATATGCTGAGATTAAACAATGCTTTCTACAAAGAGGATTATAGCATAGATTGAATTATATTTCATGATGCAGATGATGCCCGGCTGCTCACAACTGATTGTTGATAAATTTAGTGCTCCTTTCTCCAAGGCTTCCAATTACTCAGCTGTTGCCCAGGGGTGTATCTGTTTTGTAAACAGTCTGTGTTTGATAAAGGACTTCTGAGGCAATTTGAATGGTGTGTTGTACAGAGTAGGACACTAATCCCAGAAATGTTGGAAGGTGGTAAAACAAAGAAGTAAATCCTAAGACCAATTGTCTTCTTTTACCAGGTTGTTCTAGATATTTTTCAACCCATTTAAACAGCTTAGAAGGCTACAAATATTGAAACTTCCATGGTTTGTCAATTTGCACAACAGCCTGCTAACCTGGGATTCAAATGAATATGTTATGTGTTCAAGGATAAACAGATGTTATCTTTGAGTTTTTAAAGACTATAATGTAGTCACATAGGTTTCCCCAACTGGAAGTCTGCTCTATCAATACCATATGGATGTGAAGGCCTTTAGCCATGGTTCAGTGGAATGTTCTACGACTTGTATAAGTCTAAATTTGAAAATAAAAAATCAAAGCAAAAATTTGGGTTGCAGATCCTTCACACCTGGATCCCTTTGTCACAGACAGGAACATACGCTCATTCTTTTCATGTCCCCCCAAAACCCAGAAATTTAATTGAAGCTTAAGTGTAATTGAATCTAAAACCACTATGACAATACCTAAGCAGACAAATAAATATACCCAGGTGTCTAACCCTAATGCTGAGTATATGTTTTCACAGTTCTATTCACCACACTCTAAAACCCAGCAACTTGGAAAGACGTATGTGTGTTTGCAGGACAAAGTCACTAATAGTTTTACATACTTAGTACACTAGTGCTATACCAGTGCTCTTCAGAAACAATGATATGCTAGTAAATGAAACATGACAATATATTAAAAATATAAACCATGATCATTGAAGGTTGATCTCAGCAATGTATGTTGTCGTAAAATATATAAACCAATCAGGGGCTAGAGATGATGGCTCAGTGGTTAAGAACACTGACTCCTCTTCCACATGGTGGCTCACAACTGTCTGCAATCTCAGTTACAGAAAACCCAGCAAACATATATGCAGGCAAAACACCAATGCACATAAAATAAAATAAAAATAAATAAATTATCTTTAAAAATAAAAAATAAAAACCAATCAATATAATTCACTATATTAATGAGCTAAAAATATAAGAATTCTTTGATTGTCATAACGTGCACAGATTCAATGTCCATACCTGACAAAAACTCCCAGCAAATAGTAGAAGGAAAATTCCTCAATATTATAATGGAATCATTGTAAAATCCACAGTTACCATTATATTTCATGATGAAAGAGTGGAAATTTTATCAATAAGAAGTTTAGGATACCCATTTTCACCACCCATGTGTAACGTGGTATAGGAAATTATAGACAAACAAATTAAAGAAAATGAATAAAAGTATCCAAGTTAAAATGCAGAAGCAAAGCTAATTGTATTCCAGATGACATGGTCTTGATAAAGAAAAATTCAAATCCATTGAACTGTATCTTAGGAGTTTCTGGAACTATTCAGGGAGTTGAGCAAAGCTGCAGGTTACAAGAGAATCAGACAAAAAAAATAATTGTACTATGTATTGGCATTCAAGAATAAGAAACAGAAATAAAATAATCTAGAATATAATAAACATATGAAAATCTTAGGGATGGACTGGACAATGTGATGGATTAAATGTGAAATAACCCCTACAAGCTGATATGCTGAATGCTTTGGTCCAAAGTTAGTGGCTCTGTTTTGTGAAATTGTATAAACTTTAGGATGTGAGGCCTGACTGAAAGATATTATTATGGAGGTCTCTCCTCGTGGGTTATTTCTTGCCCTAACCATTTCTTCTCTCCTCACCCACTCTCTCTTCCTTTTCCTTCCTCTGTTTGTTAACTCTTTACTCCTCTCCTTCCCATGCTTCCTGTCTTCTATGAGTTAAGAGTATTATCTTCTACATGTTCCCACTGCCATAACGCCCTGCATCAGCACAGAGTCAAGAACCAATGAAAGAAAGGATTATGAATTGAACTTCTGCAATAGTGAGCAGCCAATCTTTCCTCCCATTAGTTTCTGTTAGGTAATTTTGTCACAGCAACAAAAATGTAACTAATACAGACACAATATATAAAAGATACGCATCAATAACCCTAAAACTTTCCTAAGATAATCACTATAGCTATAGCATTTTTCAAGGTTTAGAAAGTTAAGATCATTCCCCCAACATTGTTTTATAGATTTAATGCAATTCTAGTAAAAATCCTAGCAGAGCGCTGGGGTAATTATTCAGTAAGATTACCTACTGCTCATGTATAAAGACCTGGGTTTGAATCTCCAGCATCTACATAAAGAGTTGAGTATGGCAACATTTAATCCCCAGCAATTTGGAGGTTGGGGACAGGAGAATTTCTAGGCCTATATGCTGCCAGCCTGGCTCCAGGTTTGGCGAGAGATCTGGTCTTAAGAGAATAGGTGGAGAATGATATAAGTGGACAACACACATCGTACTCTGACCTCATCATACATACTCATACATAAACATGCATGTGAGCACACATACCCACAGACACAAAACTTCACCAGAATTTCTGTAGTGATTAAAGAGAAAGTCATCCAATGAAACATGGTAGATAAAAGATAGTTTCTTTTTTTCTTTTTTTAAAAGGTAGTTTCTTTAAGATAAAGACATAAAATGATAAAAATGAATACCTTATTCATAGATTGGTGCAATTAATATTTAAAAACATAATTATTTTATCAAAAGCTATTTATAGGCTGAATGTAATCTCAACCAAATTCCTCATCTCACTCCTCACTGAAATAGACAACTCTATCCTAAAATTCATATAAATAACAAAAGATCCCAGATAGCCACAAGAATCCCGAGCAAAAAGAACAATGCTGAAGAGATTATCATTCCAGAGCTTAAGATATATTTCAAAGCTATAATACTAAAATTAATATGGCACTGGCACAAAAAACAGGCATGTAGACCAACAGAACAAACCAAAGACTACACTATGAATACACATAAATTCAGGTATTTAATGTTGGAAAAGATAACGTAAACACACACTAGAAGAAAAGTATCTTCAAAAAATGGTTTTGGGAAAAACTAGTTACACATGTACAAGAATGAAATTAGATCAGTTTTTATCACCTTAAATGAAAGCTAACTCCAAAGGCATCAGAGACCTAAACATGAAACCCAAAACACTGAAACTGCTAGAAGAAAACCTAAGCAGGTCCCTATGTGATGTAGGGGTAGGAAAGAACTTTCTGAATAAGATTCCATTTGACCAAGAATTAAGGCCAGTAACAAATGACAAGTTGGACTTCATATAACTAAAATGTTTCTGCATAGTTAAAGAAATAATGAAGCCAGTGAAGAACAAGCCCACAGAATGGCAGAGAAACTTTGTCAGTTATACATTTGACAGAGGTTTAGTACCAGGAATATAAAATTTAAAAAAATAGTGGAAAAAAGCAAAAAACACACCCCCACCACAAAAAATATGCCTAGGACCTGAACAGAGCATTCTCAAAAGCAGAAAAATGGCTAAGAAGTATCTCAAAATGTTCATCTTCCCTAACAATTATGTAAATGCAAATCAAAATAACTTTGAGAATTCATCTAATCCCAATCAGTATGGCAAAGATCAATAAAACAATCCCACAACAAATGCTATAGAGGTGGGGAGCAAAGGGAACCACCTCATTCACTGTTGGTAGCTTGGCAAACTTGGAAAGACACTATGGTAATCAGTGTGGAGAATTCTCAAAAAGTTAAAATAAATCTACCATATGACACTGCTATACCACAGCTTGGCATACTTCCAAAGGACTCCACAGATGCTTTATCAGTTGGGTTCATTGCTGCTCTCTTCACAGTAGCTAGAAAATGGAAACAGTCTAAAAGTCCTTTGACCAACCACTGGTTAATGTNTTAAATGGATGGAACTAAAAAAGATCATATTGAGTCAGGTAACCCAGCATCAGGAATACAAACATCACATCTTCTCTCTTATCGGAGGTTCCTAGCTCCAAATCTTCAGATGTGAATATATATCCTGGACTAACTACAGAAATCAGGAAAGAGCTGGGTGGTTGTGCTGTACAGCTTTAATTCCATCACTTGGGAGGCAGAAGCAGGCACATCTCTGTGAGTTCTAGGCCAGCCTGTTCTACAAGTGCTAGTTCCAGGACAGCCAGGCTACCCAGAGAAACCCCCTCTTGAAAAATCAGAAACCAGGAAAGAGATGAGGCTGGGGTTAAGAGCAATAAATACAGAAGAAGAAGAGAGGAGGGTAAAATAACAGTAAGGATGTCAGAAAAAGTAATAAAAAGTCATACTATTCACTATTTAACTTAAATAACCTGTAATACATTTAAGTCTTTATATAATGAAATTTTCTTATGTGTGCTCACAATCTTCCCTCCAAGAATGAAAGACCATGTAACAAAAACCCATCACCAGGCCCAGAGAGCCCTCTTTTGAATTTTTTGCTCAGGGTTCCAGAATAGATTTCCAAACTTGACAGGCTATTGTTGTTCTTGTTGTCCCACAGAGGTGGAAAATAAGTCTCAATTGCTTAAGACACCATTCATCCTGAGCTGGAACTGACTGGAAAACCTCCTACCTGAGGATTAGCTTTCATGATCCTACAAGGCACCATTCATGTTTCTGTAAAAGAAAAGCAACCAAATTTCTACTGAGCCATAACACCTTTTAACAACAGCAACAACCATCACGGAAGAAAATCTCTAATGTACAGTAGTGACATGCATACCTTGTCATTAACCAACAGCTCTTTAATTTCACGTAAGACCCACTAACAAGGGGGAAACCATGCCTGGTACTGAAAACACAGGAAACAACTCTGGGCTAATGAACTCACGGATCTTGAGGAGAAACTACAAACACCACTGTACTATACCAGCAAATCATTAACCACATTTTAAATATTTGACCTTATAACCACAGAGCAGTATATTGCTTACCATCATCAAGGAAACTTCTCTTTACAACAGATGGAGATAGGCCGCTACAGAAAACCCCAGGCCAATAAAAATTTAGAGGTATGGACCACAGCTCCAACTGATAAATCTACAAAACAACTGCTGCACCCAAGGCACAGAGATCATTGCCTCAGAGTGGGCAGAAAGATAGTCAGAGCCAGAGGATCAAGGATTTTGATGTGTGATTGTGTCTCCTAGGAATGTTAGAATCTACTCTCATTAAGTCTTATCAACATGACTGCTTAAGCTTGAGCTGAATAAGCACAACAGACATACTAAATTGACAAAGAATCCTCAGCCCTAGTTAAATAACTGCAGACAACTAAGGACTGCTGAGAGCAGGAGAAAGTTTTCCCCATGGAAGAGCACCCTACTTGGTTCTCTAATACTAAATGGTCAGCCCTGAAAACATACATACAATTATGCAAACTGAATAGGTTTTGTCTATGTATGTAGGAATATATAAATATGGAAAGCAACTAATGAAAAAAGAGTCCATGCATTTGAAAGGAAGCAAGGAACAGAGTTTGGGAACAGGAAATGGATAGGGACAATGATAATCTCAAAAATTTAAAAAAACCTTAAAAATATTTTAATAAACCAAAAAGGAAAAGAAGTATTGGTTCTAACTTTACATGAAAACAACACATTCACTACCATTTTATAGGACCAGCATTTTAAGTCAAGAGGCCTTCTTCTATTGAACTTTATTAATATTTTTGTTTACATACAAAAATGGATTTCATTGTGGTATTTGCACATGCATATGACATCATATATGCTTTCTCCCATTCTTTGGTCCCCTTACCAGTTTCTTCAGTTAGTCCCCCTTTCTGTTTTCATGTTATATATGTGTACACACATATACAGAGGTAGGTATAAATAATTAAATCTGGATTCTGCATTCCTCCTTCTTTATAGACTACCCATTACTTCCATGATTTCATCTTTCTTTACAGCTAAGTAGAGTTTCATTGTAGATAGCATAGATACATTTACATTATGTGTTTTTTAACTGAATGAGAAAAGTTATCCTGTCTTCCTTGAGAACCTCTAATTTCCTCCATGTTCCTTAAAGTGTCATAGTTTTATTCTTCTTTATGACTGAATAAAGCTTTACATATTCCTTTGCCTTTTATCAGGTAAATACTTAAACTACTTTCATAGTTTAACTCTTCTAAATAGAACAACAAACATGAATGTACTTGAATGCCATCTGGAGTGCATAGTGCATTTTCTGTTTTTAAAATAAGTATTTTATTACAAAAATAATGTCTTATAGTTTGTATACTCAAGAACATAAAACAGCATCCAAGGTACCTTCCATAAATCTTTGTTGAGAATTTGAAAAATTGTGCTCAGTGCTACAGTTTTTGTTCATTGGAGATTTAGTTTTGTTTTTCTTTCACCAAACAAAAAATTATTATCTTTTAAATAAGTAAATACATATAAAATGTGTACATATAAAGATAAATGTAAGCAGTATATTTATTTATTTTTTCTCTTTGGAATCTTGGTATAATTGTGCAAAATGGATATCACCAGATATCATATTCTATACGTTGACTATTACTCAAGCAAGAATTTCTATGCTACATCTCCTTGGGAAAAAGAGGCAGAAAGACTGGGCTAACACATGCAATGGGGCTTTCTTTCTCTTGGAAAAAACTTTGTACCAGAAGAACAAAACATCTTCCTCCAAAACTGATTTTAGGGTATAAGATTCACTAGGAGGTGGGATGCTGCTTCTGAGGTTTGGAGAAGGACTTTAGTAGGGGTCATCTCAACAACTTGTCTGGTCCTTCACTGCAATGTTTCAAAGCTCTAATATTTGAAGTGTATCTGTTGGAAAGCCACAAGTTCACATTCAAATTTCATTGTAGAAGGAATAGTATCAAATCTCATGAAGACATCATGTTTAGGTATCTGGATTATCTCTTTTGTTGCTCTGCTCCATTCCATAGTTAGTAACAAGCCAACAGAAATATGATTTCTATCCTTACCCCAATTTTATGGCATTTTCATTAGCAGTAAAAGAAACGTGACACTTAATTTTAGGGCTCTATACAACCTAAACAGTACCTTGGAAAACAATCACTAGCCTAGTCTATTAGGGGGGAAGGGTTCAACAATGAATTTCTCTTTGTCCCCTTGGCTATATTAGAACTCATTTTGTAGACCAGGCTGCCCCCAAACTCAGAAATACATCTGCAAATATAGTGGTATAATATTTGTGTTTTAATAAATAAAGCTTGCCTGAAGATCAGAGAGCAAAGCAGCCATACTAGTCAGCCCTACAGGCCAAGGAGTGGTGGTACAAACAGGATTTGGGAGACAGAGGCCCGATGGATCTCTGTTAGTTTAAGGCCACCTTAGACTGCACAAGATTGAATCTGTCTAAAAGAGCAACAGAGTTTACACAAAGGTGAACACAGCACTTGGAATCACATGCCTTAAATCCCAGCATGAGGGAGGTAGATACAGGAGCCGTATGACTAGGTGGAAAGAGGGGTAAGAGAAGGAACTCAGTGGAATGTGGAGTGGAATGTGTGGAGTCGTCAGGATTTGTGGAGACAGAACCTCATCCATTTTCGGTCTGAGGTAGAGGCAAGAGCCACTGGCTGACTGCTTTGATTTCTGATCCTCACGTTGAACCCTAATATCTGTCTCCGGTTTATTCCTGCTACATGTTTTTGCCTCCAGAGTACTGGAATTAAAGGCACATGGTACCACGCCCAGTTTTAGATTAGTCTGAATCTACATTTGACAAGTCATCCATTTTAAATATCACCCAATATAGTCGAGCACATAGCAGAGACCAATCATCCACATCAAAAAGAAAGGAAAAAAGAAGTGGTTAAAGAAAATTTTGATGGGCAAATGGCTCAATAGAAAATCTTAAATTCAAGGTTCGTGGACTGTATATGTCTTAGCATCTTCCTTCTGGCATTATCACTGTTATTGCCTCCAGAAAAGTTGCTTCCCCACATTTGTGTAAAACATTATTTCCTTCAAAACCCAACTATCATAGAATAAAATAAAAAGAAATAGTAAAAATATTGATAGGTGGTAAAAAGATTGTTTAATTTGTTAGTATCATTTTTTGATTAGTCCCTCCATAAATATACTTACCAAACCTCCAAAAAAGATAAGAGTATATTTAAGCTTAGCTAAACAGATGATTCCAAAGCCTTTTCAGAAGATCTGATGATGCCAATAGTCATACATAGAGTTTTCAATACAAAGATGATATGGTGCTAAAATGTACTTCAATCCTGCAGTCTGTCATTGAATGGAGTCATGATTTTACCTCATCCCGTTTTTATTTGCTTGTTTTGATTCAATTCACTGAGGTCTCTTTATATCTTGCAAATTTCCGTATGTTAGAACAAAGAGGGAAGGGCATGACATGAAAAGAGGGAAAGAAACTTGACATAGAAGGAAGAAGGTTGGAACAAGTTCCACATATATTTTCCATGCAAATTTCCATAGTAAGGAGATGGTAATGAGGACTTGCTACACACTAAATACTGGGTGGGCATACAAGGCACCATGCTAGCTGGACATCAAAGAGCCAGCTACAAAACACAACAGCTTGGCAGATGCTTCTCTCTGAAAACCCCATTTACACCAGCTTAAGAGAGCCTGTTTTCTCCTGGGGAGGCTTTGGCATGGCTAGAAGAAAACATCAAAGATGGTTCCAACTTTAAATCTCCTCCAAGGGTGCAGTCAGCAGGACAGGAAATAGGAATCATCCTAGGAGGGATTTTGAAGGGAAGGAGTGTATCAGAGAATGCTCAAAACCCTGTACATGAACTCTTGTGGTGTGGGTATTCAACAGACGTGATATGCTGGACAGCTTGGCACCCCGTTAGTAGCAAGTCTTGTCTTAGCCTCCTGCTGAGAAACTGCATGACTAAGGCTACACAAGAAAAGATAATTCAATAAATATATTTTATCTTTTTCATGGATGACTTAATATTTTGAAAGGACATCATAAAAGTGGAAGCCCTCATTCTAAAACAACAGAAGCATAAATAAATTTCCAAAGATTGAAGACCGAAGGCCTAGGGGATGCAACAAGAATTTGCCTGAAATTATCTGGCCTGGTAGACAAGAACTCCTGGTAAGTCAGCAGGATCTCTTCAGGCTTATAATACCTCCATGTGACCAAGGGAACAAGAGTTGCCAACAAACACAAGGAAAGGTCCTTGATTCCATGTCACTGGTAAGTAATGGTAGACTATGAAATCCATACATCTACAGAACCCAAATAAAACTGAAATTTCACATGTGGTCTGCTACTAAAGTTGGACAGCAGAAGTGAATGCAGACAAGCTTTCCTAAATTAGCAAAGAGTTGCTACAAAAACAAGGCAGGAACTTCTGTATAGAGGTAGGAATGGAAAAACAAATGTATGAGATACAGTAGTTATACATGACTTTTGTATGCATGTTTATTGAATTAGTATACTACATGCATATGTGTGTATAAGCACACAGCCGTCTTAAATTTAGCAAAATTGAGAGTTTCTACAATGAAACAGACACACAGATGTCAGTTATATTACTGTCACTGTGACAATGATTTCTTGAACCAGACCCACACAGCATGGCTTTTACCAGATATGACTGCTATACAAACTAAGTGAGAGAATAGACATAAAGTAAACACTAGCTTAATAACTATGCAATATTAATATAGAAATTTATGATAGCCTTTGTGCCTCGTATATACTCAATAAATTTCCATTGATTTATTATTAATTAGAGCTTCATACTTCATTTGACTTCATTCTACACTCTAATTTGTGACATATAAAATGGAAGCTTCCTTTCCTGTAGTTAGTTATTAAGTGTATTTTAAAATTGTGTCTAACTTTCCAAATTGAATTTTAACTTCTTAAAACAGAATAAATGTCTGTTCTTTCCTTGTTATCAGTATTTAGTCGCACAAATGTTCATTCTGTAAACAGCAAAAAAAACATTAAAACAATGTTTCTTTTTTGTATTTGAAAACATGATTGTATTTTAATGAGTAATTTATGTACAAACTAGTATTAAAACAAAGAAAATACAAAACATATAGGATTTCATTTGACATACATCATGACTTGCTTATAGACTCATTTACTTATAAATAAGTAACTTATTTACTTATAAATAAGTAACAGACATTCAGTATGGAAACTCAAAAGGATAACAAATAAATGAAATAGAATGATTATTTAATATTTAATAAATAGTACTTTGTAATATTATTTTTTGACTAACCAATACATGTACCACTGTTAACTAAAATTTTTATAATTTTAGTAAATGATCAAATTTAGATTTTATATACTTTGCAATGGTACATCAAAACAATAGAAATTATTTTGAAATAGCTATAAGATTCATATTTTCATATAAGCATCCTTGCTACATAGAAAATATACAGCTACTCTTTCAAAGGATGAAAGATGCATTTATACATATGCATGAAAAAATGCTCCCCAAAATACCTGAACTCCCTCAACGTCAGTTAACACTGTATGTTAAAATCTTGATGAATTTTAAATGTAATAAAAAGCTTCATACAACCTAAATGCCCCTCGACTGAAAAATGGATCAGGAAAATGTGGTACATTTATACAATGGAGTACTACATAGCAGAAAAAACAATGACATCTTGAAATATGCAGGCAAATGGAAACATCATATCGAGTGAGGTAACCCAGACCCAGAAAGATAATTATCACATGTCTCATAAGTGATTTTTAAACATAAAGCGAAGGAAACCACCCTACAAATCACAATTCCAGAGAACCTAGACAGCAATGAGGACCCTAAGAGAGACATTTATGGATCTAATCTACATGAGAAGTAGAAAAAGACAAGATCTCTGAGTAAATTGGAAGCATGGTGACCATGGGAGAGGGTTAAAGGGGAGCAGAGAGGGAGGGGAGCAAAGAAAAATGTAGAGCTCAATAAAATCAATAAAAATAAATAAAAAATGCTTCATAAAACACTGTTTTAGCTCAGTATAACTCCGGCTGTGGTATGTAGTTGAACCATTTGAAAAGGAAAAACAAGTGAAACGTTATTTATGAGTTTATAATCAGTTAAAATGAACTTTAAGTCAGCTTCAAAATTACCCTACAGTCATTATCATGAAAAGCACTTCATACTTAAAACACTGAAGCAGGCAATGTCAGTTCCATCATACTATTCTGTCGTGTGTTATTTTCTCCATTTCTTGAATTAGTCCAACAGCAACAATAAAAATGTCTTTATTCATAATCTCCTTCCTTCTGCTCCTCATTTGGACCTTGGGAGCTCAGTCC